>JAAAYG020038707.1:0-13465 GCA_009936455.2 Tomocerus minor
CAATCAACTCACTCATCATTCATTTCAACCCCATCACAACCAATATAACTTCTAATTGTCGTTGCAGCCCAAAACACTAGCAAGGACCGTTGGCCATGCCATGGCGTGGACAAGACAATTTAGTTACGACTTTGCTTTTTTGGCTTTTCTGCTCTACTCAACTGTCTCATCATCATGGCGTAAGTAGCTTTTGTATTATTGGGACAGAACAGCAACTGTTTTCTTCCGCAATAATGAACATGCCTGATGACCAAAGTGTCTAGGGCCCAAACATATACGTGTATTTAACAAAGTGTAACAAACACAAGAAGGTGTAGTCAGACGTGGATACACGACGAGATAGAGTAGGAAAACTAAGTTACTACGAAAATATTGAAAATAACTTTTGTCATCTTTGGATGTATTACACGAGAAAATCAGGGCCAGTCCTTTGGTCCTTATTTATTTTGATGTTACTATTACAGTAGGTACTTATATTTTCTTTATAAAGAAATGAATGTGTATGTAAAGCAATTATATGTAGGATACGCAAAAGGTTCAACTTCTTTATATAGTAAAAACTAATGGAGTAAGAAAGTTATGAAACATGAAGCAAGTGCTCTTCTTCCCAAACACAAAAAAAAAGTTGCTCCAACTAGAGAATGATTACACGTGGAGTATAGAGTTCTAGTGTACGAAGAATATGGAGCCGAAAAAGACTCTTAGTGGATTGGCAGTGTTGTTAATAGAGTAGCTGTAACAAATGCAACTCTGAATGCACTGCTGTCTTCAATGTACTGTACAGAAAAGAACAATACGGAAAAGTCAGAACATCAGATAGGATGCGAACAAACGGAAAAAATCGTTTTTGTCGAAGATGAAGAAAAAGAAGCCGAAGATTATGTAGGAAATGATAAAAAAGAGCATTAAAGAGTCACAGTTGTCTTGCATTTTCTTCCCTCAAGAGCTCATGAGTTAAGAAAGATGTTCATTCTTCAGCCCATTGTCAGATCGTCACATGAACTTCACTTAACTACGTCAAAGGATATTCCATCTCCGCGTAGACTAATCTCATTTCCTTTGGCTCAGCTGCCTTTGACAATTTTTAGAGTGGTCGGCCTATCCTTTACACAAATTCCTAATAAAGCACACACTTTTCTACACTTTGTGTCCCTAATTCCAATTCATCATCAGAAAGAAACGTAATACAGTACTTTTCTACTTAACATATGATTATAGCTTGAGCTATTGCAGTATAGAAGGTGCCGCAGATATTCTACTTTTTGGCAACACACGAGTTTTTAAGGAAATCCTTGGGTTAGGCTCTCCAAAAAATAGCAAATTGTTTACATTGAAAGTTTTTTAAATCCATTGCGAACTTTTGGTACCAGGCTTACTGTTTCGAAAACCTGAAAGTGTAATAATGTGTAGTTGTGATCAAATAATGCGAAGCGTACGTGCATGATTGTTTTTATGTTGAAAACACAATAAATGTAGGTTGCATAAACCCACAGTAATGTTACTTAATCAACATTTTGTGTAATAAGTACAGGAATTACCGCAAACGGCATTTCGACAAAGTTAAAAGATCTACCCCCGCCTTGTTTTTGCTGCCCTTTTTCTTTCCTACTTACATTAAGCAAGACAGTAATGTTCAAAACAACACGATGTATTTATTGCTATATACATGTTGTACTAGAACCAGAGAGCATCTCTTCATACAAGTGTAACTTTATGACTACAAGATATTCATTCTGTAATGCACTCGAAAAATGGTAGCTTACTCAACCGTGCTGTGTACACTTACTGAACTTTTTATGGAAAGTTGACATTAGCCTACAGATAACCTCCTTTATGATAGTTTTGTGTTTCAGTAGTTAATATACTTAATTACAATAATTAGCCTACCATCTCGTTTTACATGCCGCATTTTCCATGTACACCCCGAAACTTAAGCTAATGAGAGTTAAATGAGCTCGCTTATTTACGAGCTCAGAAATTCTTACTCATTTCCCAGCTCATAAAACTGCGCACAATTAGCCTTCTACTGTAGTTTAATTGATTCTAATATTCCTTAAACTGTTTTCCATTGAAAATGACTCTACGGACAAGAAACCTTTGTCGAAAATGGAAAGTTTTTGCTCCTTTTTGTGCTTTTTTAAATAGAACGCAATATATTACTTTGATAACAATGCTCATACTTAAAAATATCTGTAATTTTAACATGTTCAAAGTGCAAGTACATATTTTTTGTCTCAAATGCTGTAAAAGGAAAGGGAGTTTATTGACTCTTTGGTTAGGTCCTAAGAATATTAAGTCTTTGTGTGTATAGCTAAAGTGATTGATTATGCATGAAAATGATAGTTAACACGCACTACTAATTCTACTTGGTTTATTGCTTTTCTGCGCATTTTCAGCCGTATTTAATCAGGAGATGGCTTTTCCTAAGTAGGTTTATGTGCGCGATGGAAAGTTGTGGTTTGTAAGTAGTGGTATTTAGTACTTAATTTGATTAATACTCGATGCATTCAATTCTTCTCTTAATGATCCCCTCATTTGTCATAATTAATTATGAAAATCTACTTGCCCATCTACTTACATCTTTCCTTGCGTATTAATCTTTTTTGTGGTTTTCCTTTGTATTACAATAGTACATTATGTAGCCTAGTATTAGTATCGATTATATTCAAACTTCCTACATAATTATATGCAACAAAGAATATTATTTTCACTATAAGATCTACAAATCATTTTCATAAAATTATGGCTTTTTTGTGTGGAGTATCACACAACAGAAAGTTAACAATACCGGGTGATTGATGATAAGCGGAGTTATTTGCACTGTCAACAGGAAAGAAATACATAGATCTCTGTTACATAGAACCATTTGGCTTATAGGATGATACGGAAACAACATATAGCAACCGAATAGAGTTAAATAGGTCAAGCAAAAATGTCTGAGCAAGTAAAACTGCTCGTACAATATTTTTTGCTTTTATGTTCGGCATAATCATTAAGAGTGGTGGATAGGTGGATAGCCATTAGTTTAGCCACTTATCAGCTGTATTAGCAAATGTAGATGAAATGTAGCCTGTTTCCAAAGAGTGAGCTAACTAATCTATTTGGCGTGGATCGAGGATTTAGGGCACAAAGCACTTCAACAATGGGGTTATCGTCACAATTAGCTTTTACTTTACTTTGCATACAGTTGCTGTGGAGGAATAAATGTCAGTAGGAAACTGTGTGCGCTCTCCAACTCGCCTCGAGTTAAATTGTTTCGGACACAATAAACTGCTAACATTGTGCCTAGATGATACATATCATTACGTGCACGGTGATAATTAAATACATCTATCCTCCTATCCGCAAATGAATAGTCATTGCCTGACTCTCTAGACCCGTTTTATTCAGAATTTGCCAGCATTAAAACATTTAAGTCAAAATAAAGTCAAAGCAAGTCATTTCAATTAACCTGCTGTTATATGCTTCTGTTCTGTTATCAGAGGTGGACACACTCTACGAGAAAGAAATATGCCCAGGGCGCAGGCCACAAAAACGGGCCTATTGCCAACTCCTCAAGACAGGTTACTGTAGGGTTGACCCAGCCTTTTGTCTAGCATTGGTACAAAGCCTAAGTGTCGAAGAAAATATCAGAAAGTATGTTAGTCGGTATAACGCAGTAATCCATCTACAGATTCCTTTCTATGACCCAATATTGACATTGGGAGACCTGATGGGCAGGTGACTCTGCCGGCGGGCGGCTGTTGTATGTTTTATTTTCCAAATTGGAGTCTTTAACCATATTTACATCATAGATGTGCAAGTGAAGGAAAGTCTAGTATATATTAAGAGCATATAGTAAATAGTATTCTCTATGGTATAAGTATTAAAAAAGTAATGAATGAAAGAATTTCAAGACTAGACAAAGTAGGGAAGTAAGAAAGAAATTTTCTTCCTGCTAGCCGTAAGTCGTCCGCGTCCGTAGTCTCTGAGCAAGAATTCGTATTTTATATTGAAATGCTCGGCAGTAGTGAAACTGTGTACAGAAGAGAAGTACATGTACTTTACTGTATTTTCCGTTAGTGTCTATGTATATAGTAGGAATGGCAAGTAGTTAGGAATGTTTATGATGCAGCTGGCATGCATGTTGTGTTGTTGTGTAGACGGAGACGAGGAAATTAATTTGTATGCAGAAAGAGTTTTAGCGAAGCTACGAGGTGGGCAAAATGATTATAAACAACACCTTTGAGCACGATCGCAAAGAAAGCAAAGCACAAGAGGACCACAATTCACAATTACAAGAGTCATGCATTGAAGATGTGTATCTGTGTATTCACATGTTGACTGTTAGGCTTCAATGGCTATGCGATGAGATGCTTTGAGCTATCCTTTTTAGCTGGAAGTCTGTCTGGTGTAATTGAACTTGTTGGATTATTATTGTTATGGCTATTGCATTGCAAAAAATTTCATAGTCAGTTACAGCCCTGATCTGTCCACTTTCTTATAATAATAATATAGGTTATAGGACATACAACCTACACTAGGAGAGCTTTCTATTCCTCTCTCACTATGAAACTACGAACTCCATACACTTGTTACCTAGTATGGGTTCGGCATATTTACACAGGTATGTTTTGGGAGAATGTTCGGCAATGTTGATGTTGTGTGATAGCGTGATGTATTATTTAGCGTTATTTCATTGGGCTTGGCTTTATACTCGATTCTTTTTAAGGATTGATCACCACAATCAGCAGGACACTGCCAAGCTCTTTGTGCCAACGTGTGTTTTCATTAGCTCTAGTGGGCACTCTTCTCCTATTGTGTACCTTTTGTGTATAGTTAATGCTATTTGACTTCCACAGTGAAGAATACACATCCCTATGCAAATAAATGTAACACATAGTTGTGCAAACCCTAAATGAACCTTATTATTGTAGCGTTAGAAGAGAAACAGGTGCTCATACGATTTAAATCCTACTTTAGCTATATCTAATCTAGATAAATTGCACATCTATTAATATATATTACCACTAAACTACCTTAGCTCTGTATTAAAGCATCCTGTGTTACTGCATACACTCAATTTGTACGGTGTGGACAAGTAAAGATAGTAGTATTGTTAGTTAGTTGCCCTATTGCTGCTGTACAGATTTCAATGTGATTGCCCTTAATGCTCTAGCCTTATATAGAAAAACAACTATAACTGTTTGCTCTAACATGACATTCTACGCTACCTTTACAAAAACCCATCTTTCTCTGTCGA
The DNA here is from genome assembly GCA_009936455.2 of Tomocerus minor. Lineage (NCBI taxonomy): Eukaryota > Metazoa > Arthropoda > Collembola > Entomobryomorpha > Tomoceridae > Tomocerus > Tomocerus minor. The sequence continues at coordinate 5,243 of JAAAYG020038707.1, forward strand.
ACTCCTGTCTCGTTTCTCTGCTTCGTTATTTTTTCCAAACCTTAATTGTCCTCTATCTAACATTACCTACACCTACAGATACATCTCATGTCACATCAGAATGAAAAAAAAGGGACAACCTTAATCAATGCATGCGGATGGGAAACTAAATAGGCAATGTAACCTAGTAAATGCAAACAGTAGTGGCGACAGTGACAATTCCATTTGCTCTCAATTGGCAATGACTGTAACTGCCTTTAATGTCATTCACCTATCAGGACTTTACACTTTGCATACAGATTTTTAATTGAAACAATAGAGTGCAAATTGAATTTTTGGGAAGTGGCTAGTTGATTTTCATTAACATATAAAATTAACTTTTGAGCACAATTACAAGGAGATTCATCATATTTATCATTGAGTACCTATCCAGCACAGATAAGATTCAAATCTAAATCAGTTTTCAAATTGTACTAGGAATCTTAAATAACTGTGAATGTTGTAGATGTAGTAGTTGTAGATAATATTGGATTTCCTATTCGCAATCTTTTATAATGAAAAATAAAAGATGCTACAAAAATGCAGTGATGCGCGATGTTTGCATAGTGGCATGAATAATATAGTAGTCAAAGGGCAAGCAGGCAAAGTAAAATAATTTTATTTAGTCATAAAACTTGTGACAAACACTGGTGAAGCTAGGATTTCGGTTCTATAGAGGTTTCTTCTGCATTGTGCAATGTAGGGCATGCTAAATGTTAAATTTTGTCCCTTGTTCTTGTGTAGCTCTGACTTTCCACAGTAGGTAGGATGATGGTAGGAATATATTTTTAATATTATTAAACCATATTGCGAAGGAATATGGATTAATAATAAGCATATAAATTGTTTATATCTAGATACTATATGCTGGATATGTATGTATTCTTTCCATTGTCAACTAACAGAACAGATGACTTGCCAAATTGCCAAACTGTCTAAGTGAATATTTATTTTTTGAAACTGTACGATACATATTACTAAAAAGTATAGCCATTCATTATAGGTACTATATACACGCGATATTATATACATAGAGGGAAAAGTGACGGGGACTAGAATGAAAATTATTGCGCCATAACTTAGAATAATGCAGAGGCTACGCTTGTTGTCACTCATACGTTTAATGTCATCCATCTGTTTCAACGAAAGTGGATCACGAGGTTGGTGGCATTACAAAGAGCACTGCATATCATTATAAAATGTTAACTGCACATTCTATTGTGATACAATGCAACGGAAGAATAGTTTAATACATAATACAATAATGAAATAGCATCAGTTCTATCCTTCTATGTACTGGTATATAAAATACTCAAGATAGACACGGAAATTCGCTGTAAGCCGAAACTGATCTAAATCTATTATCTTTTCTTTTCATTCTGGTATACGTAAACCTTGCACAATATGATATTACGTTTGGTATGGAATCAATTAGGTACCTGTTAAAAACGTGAATAGAATTTGTCTTTTTTCGTCCAAGTATTTATGATATTAAACAGGAACCTCCAAAAAATAATTTACTAAATATATATTTCATGTAGAATAAGAAATATATTTTCCTACTTTACGCGATGTAATTAGGAAGCTTATCTTAGTCTTTACTCTTTTCATGACAATCCGAAGTTAATAAGGCGAAAAGGACATGTAAGTCCCATTGACTCTCTTTTAGTAACTAAAAGTAAAGGAGCTTCCGTTCGCTCTCTGTAGTTTCAGAACTCACATAAATAGTTTTGAACGCTATTTCGGAGAGAAATCCTTTGTGTACCGAATCGTGGGAAATATGGGAAATATGTCAATGAATTACACCACTACATTAAATATATGTGAACATGTTTCTGCACGTGGAAATAGAAATAATTGAATGACTGGAATAGGTAATGAAAGGATGTGCTCTATCTCTATGATATTAGCAATATTGGAGCATATGACTACAAATGAAATTAGAAATGACTGATAAAAGACTTGCTTTGGCTTTGTGACGGACGAGTTGGTGGAATGGAATTGACGTTATAATACTCAGCTAATACAATGTCTGCTGATATTTCTGTAATGAAATTGTGTAGAATTGCTGCAGATCATGAATTGGTTGGTCACTCGTGCAAAGATACGGAGGATGTAATCAACCATGAAAATTGTGCCATGGAATGTGAACGGCCGTGGAGCATTAGGCTGCATTTACTGGATGCTTCGACGCATTGATTACCATTAAATAATGTACTGTATCTCATATCAGTACATTGTTACTGAATTGGAAACAAATAGCAAGCTAGCGTCACAAGTTTTTGGCATGTTGGCGATCTTCTGTATTACTAATTCAGTAAGAGGAGAGATTGAGATATTTTGAGAGTATATTTGTGTGAGAGAAATTAAGGCATATACACCTATTATGTATACCATTTGTAAACCTGGGAACTAAATATCGTAGATCAGTCTGGCTAATCTGAAACCACATTCCATTTGTAGTAAGTAACATTTACATGTCTGTTAAATATTAACTGCATGTCTCTTCATTTGTAGCCATTCATTTATTAAGTGAAATACTGGAATGGACAAGAAAATCTAAAGATTTATGCATTCAAATGCCTTTAGGCTGTTGTCATTTTACATACATAAGATTAAGATCCACAACAATACAATGACTGGCTAGTGCTTAGGATTCTTGGTTCATTCATAGTAAATCCATTGGCGATGGGCTGAAGTGTGCAGAGATTAACTAATGCCTAAGAATGAAAGTTTGCAATTATTCATGAGATATGGAGATTCGACTCGAGGAACTCGAGTTCATTCAAGATTTCAAAGTTCGTTTGATAAACATGTACTGATTCTCAAACAGACAATGTCCGAGTTGTGTCCCCCTTTGCAATTGTGATTTAGGTAATTGTTTTCTGAATCCCAAATTAAAATGTATTTTGATGACAACTTGACCAACTACCAGGCAATCCAAAAGTTATTACATCTAATCTTAACTTTACATCCTTTATTTAATAATGTTATATATTACTCAATCGGCATAAAAAGTACAATAAATCTCCCTTTGCATAATTACGATATAAATCAAAATACATTTTTTCAATGCATTCCCCCCACTCCAAAAAACCCTAAATTTTTCTTGTACGAATTTTATTTTTGAAAATGTTGGAAACCTGTGCCCTCGAAAAATATGAGCAGATTTCAAAAATGTTTATTTCATTGCTCTACGTCATGGCGTTTTCCTTGAATCAGGGCTGGAAATAATCCCTCCTTAATAAAAGTTCATAAATAATAATGTTTCAACACTTTCAGCACCAAGGCATCAAGATCTATTAAGATTGTCAATAACTTACTACATTTTGTACATATGTTATACATTTATACGATTTATACATATGTTATATGAATATAGTTGGGTAGTAGGTATTTTGTTTACTCATATAGGAAATAGAGTTGAAAGATGTTAGTATGTGAGACAGACGCGATTACAGTGGTTTCTCTGCCTCTAATAAATTATGTAGTTGGAGAAGAGTAGGAGATTTCATCTGCGTTTACATCTCTTTCACTGCGTTCAGTTAACGTGTACGTCTATTTCAGTTTGTAGCAGTTTAGGTTAAGTTGTCAGTCGGTGTACGTGTGTATATTCGCTGGAAGACAAGTTGCTGTATTTACTATTATGGGACAGGCTACAAAGCAGAATGCTCGCGTAAATAATGCAGGATCATCGTGGAAAGGCAGGAAGAAAAGGCATTTTCTTGGTCAAATCAAGTCAACTAAGCCGGAATGAGTCGAGAAAGAAAAGACAAGAGCTCGCAAATTCTCATAAATTATTAAGATTTTCTGTCTCTACCTGCTTTACTTGTCATGCCTTTATTACCAAGGCAGGATTCTTCTGTCTCGAAACTCACTCTTACGTTAGGCGCTAAGTGAACAGGTACAAATATCTGCTGGTTAAGGATTCATTCGCCTGTGCCAAGTCTACTCTCCCGTCAAGTCCCGTCTCGGTTACACTTGTCTCGTGCGTGTACTCTGCATAGACAATATCCATCTAGTATATACATAGCTATGGATGAAGGGGCAGTATATAATCCCTGTCGGAAGAAATTAAATTCTTTAGTGTCATTATGAACACGCCCCTCCTTTTTATCCTCTTCTTTATAGGAGGATGATTAAATACATATATTATAGTAAACTATAATAGGGGTACTCACAATCCTGTTGTTGTAAACTTCGGTTATATCATCCTGATTAACATACATGATGGTAATCTTTTAAAAGCAAAATCTTTGTGTTACGCATCACATTTGCCTAGACTTTTAAATTATTCAAATCCAGTTTCGTGTGATTAATCAGAATGCATAAGGTTGAATGTCATCCGTTACAACTTATTTTATTGTATGGTGCATTCAAAACACAATATTTAGTAACTGCTTTACTTGTAATCAGTAGCTGTATTTGGTTTGAAAAAGGAAAATGACACAGTGTACCATAAATAGTAGACATAGGAGTTTGAGGAAAGGAAGTTTAGTGAAGCACAAGAGAATTGAATTACATGGATGGGTAGTCTGAGCAATTTGTCGGAAAATTTGGGATTTATCTAGTAATGGAATTGGAAATTTTGTTTTTTTTTGTCTGAGAAATTATAAGAGAGTCGGGATGGAATTGAATGAATTAGACGCGTTGCCAAAAAGTCAAAATTAATGCGCTGGCTCCCAACTGCCAACACAATGACTTTTTCAATGTACTTTTAGGATTGTCGGAAATGCAATAGAAAAGTAATCTTAAATTATTCTTTTTTGGCACAAGCCCATTTATTAATGACTAGGAGGGAACTAAACATAAATATCTTAAGCTTTCAGTTCAGAGACTCTCTCTAAGAAACTATTTTCGTACACTTAGTTTGCTTTTCTTTTTTTCCATCATTTACAGTACACTACTGGCTTTGTGACGCTAATGACGTCGGCCGAATGTTTTCTGATGTAATTATCTGCTACTCTTTCTCTATTTTCATTATTTAATGAAGTATATTACGTAGTTTATCACTTGTTAGTTTGCTAGGCATTAGTGGCTGAAAAGACAGAGGGAGAATGAGCTGTACGTTTAATATACTCAATTACTGCATGGGAATATTGGATATAAACATACATAATGTGTAAGACAATGTACAACTTTGAAGGAGCAAGATGGAAAGAAGGGAAAAGTAATTAGTTAATCTTAAGTGAGGTTTCATGGTAGCTCAGCTCAACTACACTCAACTCCTAATATTCTACTCTTCTTCCAAACAGTCAACTCAACAAAACACTTTCAGCCATCCCGCCCGACTTAACTTCCATTGTGAACAGGGAATGAACTAATGGCAAATTCCATTTTCCGTGAAGTTTTCTCTCTGGTGGGACGGGAGTTTTTATTTTGTCCTTGTTCTTGGTGTCCTTAAGGCCAGGTTCAACTGACAATGAGTGAACTGAATAAATCAACGAAATTCTCTCCTCAAAGACTTTTCCCCAATGAAATTTTTTCATCAAACTTTCTCTTTCGTTTCTTTCTACTTTCTTCTCTCCCTCATTCATACATTAGGCAATTCTTATATACGTGAGATTTTGTCGAGAGTATTATATCCTTATCTGGAATAGTCATAAAAACACTTTATCTATAGATACTTATGAAAATAATAATAAAGCGACCACTATAGCTTATTTTGGAATGCATCATTGTTATAAATAGCTATATATAAATTATGGCATTATCAGGTAATTATTAGCTAAGCCTAACAGAAGATATCATTTCTGTAATCCTCCTTTCTATCGAGAATCGCTAATATGGATCTTTCTGCTAATACCTTCTCAAAGATTTCTTGGCAAACGTCAGGAAAAAGTTTCTAATTAAATAAGCTTTTTCTATCCTTTGTAAGAGATCCCTTAAGTTGCCACTATCACACTTGGGAATGCTAAAAGTGCTCAAATTCTTACTGAGACCCTCGTAATGTGCATTTCGATAAGAAACTTCTAGAGAATCAGCAAGATAACTTCCCATTCTAAGCTTAAAAGAATCTCTAGGGCTAAAATATTATTGTAATGAGAATCTAACCTAATGATAACAATCCCACCAGTCTGTCTATCTTCTTTCATAATTACTATGAGTACTTTGACATATGGGCTCAATGTTTCTCTACATTTCCGTTTCTCTACGTGTCTTCGAATGATTCAAGAGTGAAAGTTATTATATAATTCCACTTATTCATAATCTACATACTGCATACTCTCTGTACACAGATGAAATGAGATTTTCATTTTAGTGGATACGTGATGAATAATGATCATTTTCAATAATTTTCCCAAGGCAAGTCTTGCGGAGAAAATTAGCTAGTTGCTAGTTACGTGCCGTATTTTACACCCTTTAAGCAAGAATACAATATTTTTCGGTTTGAAACAATGGGATTTATTAATTAACTAATGAGATGGATTTAATTTTGTTGCAGGGAAGAGAAAAAGTGCCGTAGAATTGTTGCAAGAGTCAAAGGCGTTTTACGTCAAATCCGAAAGCGTGCTGGATACTAAACAGGAATTGAAGAACGCAGAGCATTTGCATGTTCGATCACCGACAGTGGACGTGAGTCTATTGCGGGGAACGAATCCGAATAATGTGGTGGGTCCTTTTCCATTCGCGATGTGTCCCACATGTCCTCCGTACCCACATCAGCATTTTGACCATTTCCATTTACACAGCACCGTACAACATCATGTCCATTTTACAACGACGAGTACGACAAATGGAGGATGTGCGACGAGCGGTGTCACTCCAAATAACAAGACAAAAGCTAAAGATCAACAACAGACTCCGAATAACAAAACAAGCAGTCAAAGAACCCGGCGCTCAGTTCAACCTCCCGGGACGCTACCACTCCCATTACAACTTCACATCCAAATGCAAAAGGACATGAGCTTATTGTCAGGAGCTGGAGAGAGAGACAATGTCCCCCGAACATCTGTCCCGAATAACATTATCGGACTACCACCTTTGGCTTTTCCTCTGGCTACTATTTCTTCCAGCCTGCCTCGCGGGAGTTGTATTGATAAGAATCCTCCAGTTATACCTCTGCACAGTCAGCAACAAATTATTAGCTCTACAAACACAATACCCAACTTAGCTAATCATGGTAAGAGCTTTCCTCATTTATTCATGCTACCTATAGACACGCCTAATGTTAGTGCTTAACAGAGTTCCTCATGGAATGTAAGTACCTTGTCACAGCATCCGCGCAATTGCCGCATCCAGAGACTTCATGCCGAGATCTTGTCATAAAGAGCCGAATTATTAGTTTTTCTCCTCGCACAACAGACCTGCACTTTACGCTCGTCCTTTAGTCTACACAGCCATTTCACCACAATTAAATTGACCTCTGAGTCCTCACAAAAGACTAATGTGAGTGTCATGCAATCTTCTAGATTCAAACTCTCTGCCTCTTCTGTAGACATAGACATTGTTAATTAAGAGTCTGTAGCCCAGCACTTTCCAGCTAAACATTTTTGATTGTATTTTATGAGCTTTGATAAGCCATTAGAAATGATGCGAAGCTGTGATGATGGCTTGGGTTCTGGAGTAGCCACGAAATGAACATTAAATATAATTGAAAAGCAGCTTCTTTGCATCTAGAAACATGTTATGTTGGATACATCGATATTTGTTAGCCACGTTGTTACACTCTAAAATCTTGTTTCCACATTCCCCTTCCTATGAAACAGTTGAATTATTGCATCTAACATCCATATAACAAATAGCACCTAATCTAAACTGCAAGGGGTGCTGATTGGCAAATAGCCGAGAGGATCTTAAAGTCTTTCTTTGATTTATAGCTCATGCTACTAGTGCATAGTAGTGGCACAATGATTCTTCACATTACGCCTTCAATTGTTGTAGAACTTATTTATATAGCCTACCACGTGTCGTTACTGTCCAGTCGCGAAAATGACAATAAAACCATATTTATAAGTATACTAGAAAAAAAGCCCGTCATACGACGGGCACAAGTCTAATACAACGGAGTCTAAAAATATTTAAAAATTTTTGTTCGGAATAAAATTTCACAGAACTCTTAGGTCCCTGAGTGAACTTGACCCTTCTCAACTGTGAGTAGGTTAGGTTAGTACGCAATTGCCTTTTATAACTGTGTTTGCCAACCTTTGGCCTCCATTTAAAACTTTTTGTTCGGAAAAAAATTTCACATCAGAGCTCTTAGGT
>JAAAYG020038718.1:0-13465 GCA_009936455.2 Tomocerus minor
ACATCAATTTTTAGATAATAGGACATTACTATCTATAGGTACACATATTTAATGTTGAGAAAGTTTTGAAATTGTGTACTATTAGTTATATATCTAGGAATTTGGGTTTAGCTAATCCCTTTCGTGAAGTTTGTAATACTTTTGACTAATTTTTTATTTATCGGATTGGCTGCTGTTGTATAAAGAGCAAAATGAAAACTGATTCAAATGTATGCTACACAAACATGAAATTTATTGATAGCATCTAGTGTGCTCGTGACCTTGTCGTTTCTTTACTTTCCATAAATGATGAGCTTCATAAAATGTAAATATAAACATGAACTACAAACAACGAGGCTTGATTTTGTTTGTAATCAATATTGATTTTGTGAAGCATGTTTTTATTCAGGTTCACGTAAGATTCATTCAGGATTCTGAGCCAAAATGCATCAGTATCGATCCAGTACATCATATAAACATTGGAAACTGTTGACAATTTGAACCACGATGAACTCTTTCTTAGCACTGTCTTCTGTAAAATTACTTTCGTCTTAATAAATCTATTTATTATACTCATAATAAATAGCATACAAAACTTGTTAGGCATACAGTGCAGTGCACTCTATCATTCAGATGGCTAGATCATCGGCATTGTCATTATGTATCTCATCAAGCCAATCAGCCACTAAAGTATCAGATTCCACGAATTGTGAGTAAGTGTTTGCAATTTGCATCATAGCGCATAAAACACGACAAGGGAGTAAATGCTAAACATCCTGTAACAGGTGTATCTATTTACGATGATGCATTTTGCTTCGGGTACCAAAAGGATGTGCATTGTTTGTTGGTGGAGACAAAGACTGCTGCTCGGATACCTAATTGAAGTTGATCTGCACAGGGGAATGAGCAATACAAAGAAGTTGCAATTTTTGGCTACCTCAAAAACAATTAGGATTCACGACGGTGTTTTCGGATGTCTGTAGAGTGCATAAACATAGTTCACAAATTGTATAGGAAAAGTTTCGAAAAGGATTCTAGAACAATTTTTCCTCGAATATGAGCAGTGCTAACGAAGAATATTGTTTTTGATCACTCATCGCATAATACAAGTGCATTGATTGTGTGTACCACTAAATTCCTCTTCGATCTAATTAAGTTGTGAATTGAAGATATAAAACTATCTATGTTAAATGAACGAAATGGAGTTTAAAGCAATATAGTGAAAAATTGTAGCCGTATTTGTATTCTCGTAAAATCTACGAAACTCATAAAATGTTAAATTGTATTTTTCAGCAAAACTGTGCTAACCTGTAGGTCATGTAAGGATGGAGTAAAGCATTGTTGATGTGTAAAGTGCTGATGTAAGTAAACTGTCTTTAACAGGTGTATTATATTAACCTGAAAGCGTCATTGTCATTACATATAAATAGGAGGTATGGTAGAGGTAGACATGAAAGTAAATAGCTGTAGCAACAAGTACAGACTAAGACATGACATGGCTATGATATGTACCTGTAGTAGTGCATTATAATGATTTAGCTTTTCTTGACTCGTAGTAATGCCGTGTAAAAGAAGAGACGGCAGTGTATGGAGAGGACAGGTAGGGCAACCCTCTCAGATGAGAATTCCCATAGCCAAGTCCACCCGATGATAGTTAGACGAGTCAAGACACCCCTATCTTACAGAAAGTAACTTGGCTACTAAGTAAAGTGGTGGTTGCTTGAGACGACGTTATCTGTAGTGTTTCTGTATTGAAAATGCACTGTGTTCATTTAATTCTATGTGTAAGTAAGTTGTATGGAGTGAATATAGTTAGCTGATGGATGATGTTATGTTAAGATTTGCATTGGGAAGGATATGGGCTGGTTGTTGCTGCTATGAAATGAGTAAGTAATGAATGTGAATGTGAATGAAATCCAGTCTCACGCTGGTACTGCTAAGCAAAGCACATCTAGCTAGTCTCGCTGCTGGCCTAGGCAATTTCCAATTGAATTGCAATTGTGTTTCTGTGTATTGGATTTTCGAACAACTAAACTGTAACAGTACAAGTGGATGGATTGTAGTCGGTAAGTAGGTAGACACAGAGAGGAGATTAGCAAAACAACAGAATAACCAACCAACCAACTCTCTTCTACATTACGACCACATTACATTAAAATCATTTTACATTTACAGTGGAAATTAAAATCCAGGATAACAACAGTTTCAGTGTTTACACACTACACAGAGAGGAAAAGAGAGATAGCGTTTTCCAGTTTGGAAAAGACGAGACAGTTAAAAAATCCCTTTGTGAGAAATTCACTGTGGATTTTTTTCCGTTTAAGTGCAACGAGATTGAGTCAGAAGAGGAAAAAGACAGCCAAGCTAGCTATCAGACACTAAAAAGCTCTAAAAAATCACAACATAACACCGTTACCGAGGTTAGCCTTTAATTATTACAACCTAAGCAGTACTTATATAGTTGAGGGAGTGAGTGAGTGTGTAAAAGTGCCCTTCTGCATGAGATCATTCCATTGCAGCTCAACTCTTATGTTTCCTATGTACAAATACATAGAGACTTGCATTTGCACGTATTAAAGGCAACGTGAGACGATGCACTAACTTTGTTTGCATAGATAGGAAACTATAGAATTGAATCAACGAACATTACTTGCTATATGCACCAAACTACTTTATTACATTGCAATCAAAACAAAGACAGAAAGTTTTTCACCTACTCTTACAACTAAACTATAAAACTATGCAATAGTAAACGTACAGTTTTTAAAACTAGTAAAAGACTCATATTTACTAGTTTATCTACATTCCTGATCAAAAGTAAAGGAAATAGTAACTCACTCAATTTTTACTTATTCGTATCGTTTAATCACATTATAATTAGCGGCAATTATTATTATATGCCAGTGTGCATAGCATATTTAATTTCTGCAAACATTTTGACACTAACGGAAGTGACAATAGAACCTAAGCGGACTTGACAGCCTGGTGCGACAGAGAAAAAGAGTGAAAAGGCAAACGATTTGCGCTTATGAAAAGAGACAACAAATCTACAGCAGTGGATTCAGCTAGAAGTCAACTCAAAATACAAGTCAAGTGAAAAAGACGGAAGTCCATTTCACTTACTGAGCTCAATTGCATGATCGCATGAGCATGAATGCTCGACTTTGCTAATATCAACATTGAAAAGTCAGTCGCAGCACCAGTGGAACTTGATACTACTTGTTGGTTCTTGTTGTTCATTATAAAATCATTTCCAGCAACCTACGGACATTTTCAATAGACTCATTCAAATACCTTTTTCGACTTAGTTATTACTATTACTTAGAGAATTCAGCGATATAGTTCTCCATACGAAGGAATTGGCTACACTTCACCACATTACGATTACACTAGTACGGAACGGCACAAACAATAGAAATCAACAGGAACAATCGAAACAAAAGGGTGACAATGAGAATGCACTATTGACGAAGGTAAGGGAAGCTTTTCATTTTCCATCACAATACACAACAACTTTTAACTTGTTTTGTTCACTGTGTTAGTAGGTAGGTGTATCACGGGATTATACTTTAGTATAATATTACTACTTGAATTAATATCAATGATCAAGTACCTTTTATTATCCCAGATACTCAATTCTAAAGAAAACTTGATGTTGAAACTATTTTTAACTTTGATGGCTAATCAAATGTTTATGCATAAATACTAATAATGGCATTTGAAAATAATGATCGTATAGTTAGAGTTATTTCTATCTCATCCACTTTAACTTTACGAGTCAAATCTGCCGATGAGATGAGCAATTATAGATGTACTAAGAATATTTTATGGATTTTAAATTGACAAGTCACGCACATTGCTAAAAAAGTAAATCTCTTATATTGCAACTTCGGTCGGGAAAAACCAGATTAAAACCAGAAGCTCTATCATAGTTAAATCTGCTAATTCAGGATGAAGCTACTCAAAAATAACTAACATCATCATTTGCTCTGCTATTAAATTTTATGATTACATGAATGATATATTAATTCGGTTGTGTATACATAAAACTGATATAAAGTCAAAATCCATAGAGGTATATATAAAACTGGAAATCCAAATTATGCAAATTCCCTAGAATAATAGCATTGTTTTTCTTTTCAAAATGATTTTTTTGGCCATTTTCTCTAAACAACAAGTTATTCATTTCGGATCTCTTTATGTTGTTTTGTAGCTAATTAGATAAACTTAAAAAATGGTTGAATCAACTAGTATTTTTCCAGCTGCATCATATCTACCAAAAATAGCCTTTGCGTGTTTAGTGCATAATAGAAACGGATGTAATTATTGATTTATGTTTTCATGAAGTTTAGCAACTGCTACGCATGATAATACGTTGGAGTTATTTCGTTTGATTGTATTTATATGCGGACGAAATCAATGTAATTACACTGATTGTAGGTAGTTTATATGTATTTAGCATCATGATCGTAAATCTATTTGTATTCAGGTAGTTATGTTTGACGTGCTTGAGTTTTATGTGTCCATTTTGCATTAATTTTTTTATGGTTAGAGGAGGCAGTGCCATTTACTTGTACATAAGCACTACTAATTTATCTTTAGTGTCGCTGTCCACAAAAGATCCTTTCTGAGCATAGATCTCTTTAGTGCACTTCTGCTCTTCACAAGGGAACGTCAATTTAAGATCCAAGTTTAATTATAGACTCGACACCTTAACTCTTTTATGTCTAAAGATACCTGTCATATAAGACTACACTTCTCAGCATGATCTGGGTATTAAAAATTTAATATCTGTATTAGGCTTAATATTTACATTAATTCTCATAATATACAACACAGATATTTAACTGCCAATATTTCATAGTTGCCAAAACAAGTTGCAAAATTTTGTGATCTAAGATAACATATTTAGAGTTAAATATAATAAATTAAGATAAATAAAGACGAGGTGTTTGCATGATTAATAGTTTAATTACTTATTGTGTGTGATAACTTTATTAACTATTTTTTTAATATTGTTCAGGTGTGCAAGAAAAATCGCAGAGTTTTACATCGATAAAATGATCAAAACTTGTCAAGTGATTTAAAAATGTGCATGCTTAACTTTTTTAACGACCCGTCGACCAAGTGCAAACCAAAGAAAGTCATGGGAAATATCTTGGTTGGAATAATCTCAAAAAAGTTCGTCCCAACTATCAGATGATATATTCTTGTTTCTGAATAAATCAAGAGAATAATACAATCGTTGCCTTTGGAAGCTACTAGTAGATGCATAGAAAAAGAAGGACTTTGCGTATCGTTTGTGCCATAAAACACAATTGATCATCAGTCTAGTTTCAAGTCAAGTTTATAAAAAATTTAAACCATCCATTGAGTACAAAAAAGTGCATTAGAAGCAAGACGGTAAACTTGTAGCGAACATACCTGTTTATATAGCATATTGAAAGAGTCTCATTAGCACGTTTATTTGATTGAACTTGAAATAATAGTGGAGTGAGTCTTAGGTCTTAGAGTACGTTTAAGCAACAACATCAAGTGACCATACAACTTAATACCAGGAAAAAGAAACTTTTTTTGGAATTAAAGAGAACTGCTATTGACGTGGACTAAAGCCATCATCTTCCTCTCGTCCAAATCACATATCGTCAACTAATACATACAATTCGTGTCTTGCTTGCCCTTATATTAAAATAAAACTGTGGACTAGACCTGGGCGGACCAAACCAACAACTACTGAGATTGTTATTCACTCTTGGTTCAACTCTTGAAATCCTACATGAATCTCACCTCAATTTGTAGCAAGTCGTCATTTTATGGCTCTTTTTGATTTCATTTGACTGCAACTTTCAGCTCCAGTGCTTTATCACAAAGAATAACTTAATACCATCTTCAATCCTCATCCTAAGCTTTCGATAAGGATACTAACCAAGAACTTTTCACACTACATCACCAACTATATCTGTAGGTCATTTTGATTTATTGAAAGAAGGAACAATAGCAAACAATACTTTCGTCTTTCATTCATCAATAAACTATAAAGACTTCAAATCCTTATCTACACATACTAAAACAGAATTCCAAGCATATTAATGCCTAGAACTTGTATGGAGACCTGATCAACAGTTGTGAATTCCATGAACTCGTGAGCAACACAGATTTATCCCTTATTAAAACAACAAATTGGTTAAGCAAGTGTTAATATCTTGACGAGGGGCCAATTAGTAACCCATCATCAACCTGGCTAGTGCAAGTTACAATTTGCCGGCCGCCAAAATGCTTCGAGCGGTGAACTGGGGTGAGAAACTGGGCCACATTTTTGGTGGTCATCATGGACGCATTTTGAGAATTATGATTTTATTCCTCTGTGCTCTGGGAGTTCTCGTCGGAATCTACCGGGCACGTTCGGACCGCATTCAAAAGGAAATTAGTGTCAGTAATAAACATCAACTTAAAAGGTTAGTTCACTCTAATTATTTTGCTTCATCCCCTTGCTTCCTGCTTTATCTTTGAAATTGATTCAGTTTTCAACACTTATACTTGCCATATGTACACAATTTACTTTAGTTATTAACCGATTAGGGATTTTTAAAAAAAATCCGAATTTATTTTACAAATGGAAACAATTAGATTTGGTAGTTCCAGACATTTAATAGAGTTTCTTTAAAGATCATTCTTAAAATGAACTACATAAACTATTAGTTTGTAAAGATGCTGCTTGTATAAGAATGACAATTGGGTGAGCACTTTAGAACTGAAAGTATGCTATTTATATTTAGAGCAGAAGATAACTGTATCTTCAGCCTAATTAGTCATAACGATGTGCAAGTTGAGTGAGATTACTAACACTCACAAACCAGCTTGAAGCGTCTACGTTTAAAAATATGTATGTAAATAAATGAGAGGTCTGTCTTTATGGCTAAGTAAACGCTAAACAGTTTAATGTTAAATTAGGTATTATTGCCTCTAACCATGAGAAACACCCAAGACATCATTATTACCTTATTACATCCTACTGAAACATTCATGTTTACTTATTATAATAATTTTTTACTATGTAAATTTTGGATATCATAAGTGATAAGACAGACGTCTGTAAGTTAAACTCAGTGACAGAAGTCCCACTCAAATTAGCGAATATGTATTTAGGTAATTTAGATATTCATGTAAACAAAAGCAAAACGGCTGTCGTTGTCTTGTGTGCGTAAGTAGGACGAAACGACTTACTTGCCTTGTTTTAACATAATGTTAGCATTGAGGATTTTCCATGAGGCTACCATAAATCGAAACTCAAATCTCGATTCCATTTCCATTTCCATAATAATGACGGCAAGGCAGGACTCTCCCAATTTTTAATGTGATAATTATGCTATTAGTGTTGAACGATTTGGTATGAGCGTTTAATCGTATTAAAGTAATGTAAGTGACAAGAAAATGATAAACGAGACATTGGACAAGTACGAGTTACGAGACGGCAATTATAAACGAATTTCACCTTCGTCTGGCTATTAGATGTAATGAATCGATTCAATCAAGGATTTAATCCCTAGTATCTATGCTGACTTTGTATGTTCAAGACAAATTCAGATTATCACGTGTAAACATAAGCAACAAGATGATAGTTGCATGCTATCGTAATTGCAGATAAGGATATTTGTAAAAATGAGATATACCTACAAGTAATGACATTGTAAGTACATGGACATCATTTTGATGCAATTAGAATAACTGCCCACAAATCAATCCTTGTAGAAACATACATTAAGAATGTAACTGACTAATTTGATTTCATTGAACTTCATGTCGCACTTTTATATTGATGTACGGAAAGACAATCAAAATGCAGCAAGTATATAAACAGAAACAAAGCAAGCCTCTAATTTTATTTGAGCTTGGGCTATATGGATGTATGGAATAGTAAATTGGTTGTCTGTGATGATGTGGTGACTAAGTGTATAGGTAATGTAATGAGTATGCCTATGGCTTGTATGCGTAGAGGGCAACAATGGAAGGTAATTTGTAATTGTGCAGAATTATTCGTGTAAAATTGGAAAGTGAGTGCATGCATTGTAATTACCAGTATGAAGGGTCACTTGCTAATACGTAAAATTAACTTGTGCTAAAATTATAAATTAACTCGAATTGTACGCTATTACATATTAGCAGAGAGGAGATAGATAGAATCATAGATAGCCGATGGCCAATTTCATTATGTAAAATTTCAAGTACAAATACAGTCTGCTATGACATTAAAAATACGATGTACTTGCTTTGTGGATTGATTACCAATGGGAAGTACCTAACATATACATGTAGATACATAGCACACGTGTATAATAATATTATTATATTAGGACGATGCATATAGAGAGTTATTCCAATTTAAACAATGAATGTGCCACTGCACTGTTTACAATTAGTTTGGTGCTGCACCAATGTGGTTTAACTATTATTCTTCGACAGTAGTGTTATACTTGTGTGTATAATACTTTTATAATAGGAGAGATAATACTACAACATGTTGGCTATGGTGTGGTCGGGTAAGAATTTACAAACTCGTTGCGGTTACTAAAGTGAAGAAGGTCACTAGAATTGCAGTTCAATTGACTTGTATTATTCTTCTTTTATTACATATTTTAAATGCATTAGGTGTGCATAATACAATCAAGTTACACTAATATCATTCTATGAGCAGTGGCTAGTAAAGTAGATTAATTCTCAGATTAATTTTTCTCTTGATTATTACACGTTAGCTCATTTACAATGCCCTTTCCTCACTGTCAGTCATTTGTCGAGTAGAGAGTCAAGTCAAAGGGCACTGATTTCTACAGGTCCATTGCCACGATGCCACGATATACAATCTTAAGTCGTCAATTAGCATTCTGCAATGGCACAGTCTAACTATTGATACACTAGTGCATTCTTACACACTTTTTATCTTTAAGGCTGAATGGGTAGATTAACAGATTAACTGTTGGACAGTTAGACACTACAATGTCTCTTATATTTGAATCTAATTTATCCCTATGGACTTGAATAAGAGAATTTTCCTAATTTTTTCACGAGAGAAAGTCACGAGGGCTTTGACTTGACAATGTCCTGCGATTATAGATCTGATCTTTTTTTTTAGTCCTTACTTTTACAAGTACAATGGAATAGAATGGAAATAACCACGTTGCAGTTAACAATTGTTAGTAAAAATATTAATAGAGCTTGGATTTGGAACCTTTTGATCTCTAATGCACTTGATGCTTCACTTGTAATTTATAATTGCTATAGAATGTTGTCTTTTGTTGTCAGATCTCTTTGTTTAATTCAAACTGGACCGAAGGTCATACTACATGGGTTTTAGGGACAACAGGATCGATGTTTTTAATTCAAAGACTAAGGCAAAGTCAAATCAATAGCATAGAAATAGCCATTTGCATTGACATGATAGAAATCAGTTTTTATTTATTATTAATTGATTTCTGATCAAAGTCAAACTAGTCTTTGGTAAATGGCTGTAGGGGATATTTAAAGTGAGATTGCGACATTGAATTGACTTGATTACGGTAATTAGGACGAATGAGAATGAGACGTGTCTTTGGAACGCTATCCTATCTTAGTCGCCTATTCTTTTGCCACACTACTGCTAACCGATGCTGTTTCTCCCAATTGCTCATATATACACAGAAAAGAAAAGTGCAAGAAATTGCCTGAGGTTAATTACCTAGACGCTATTTGACCTAGATGATACATGTTATACCATCGATAAAAAGGACCAAGTTTGCATAATTTGATAAATTATCCTTAGACGCTAGAGCATTGATATTGCTGTCGAAATATTTAGCATCAGCCATTCAGCCTAAATACAAATAGAGCAATTTCATTCAGTCTATAACCTTTCATTCATGTCTTCCAGTAGCCATAGACTAAGTAAATGTCTTTAGAATGAGTTTTTTGATTTGATAGTTGATGGTAGGTGGTCTGCCTGGAGTGGTGGCCAGTGATAAAATTATATAGTATAAGAAGGTCTGCATTTAAGGTGATAAGGAGCTGAATTTGCTCTTCGACTCTAAACAAACATGAAAATAAATGAAATCGAAGCAAAGTATACCTAGGTGTGTTTACATTACTCCACGGGTGGGCTCACCTCAAGTTCATGACTTGTCCATGAAATTTCATTCAATTACTAAAACTAACACTTGAAACTATGAGCCAGAGATTCCCTTCGCTCTTAGTTCAATGTAATTGGATTTAATCAAGCTTTAAAAAACGTGTCAGAAGACTCATTGACAGGATTAGTAGGTTAAACAAGGAACATTATACACAGTCGTCACACCTCAGTAATAATAATCACATCTTAACAGCTATTTACTCTGTGTGCAAGGATAGTGTGAATGTGAATGACTTAAAATCTTTATTTGCAAACACTCATACTCATGACTGCCTTAAGCGGAAAAACAAACAAAAAAAACAGCCGAGGTTCCTCTGCGGGATTCTCACATGTTTTTTGGTGTTGATGAATCTAGAATTTAAAGATAACTCAACTGAGGACTCAACTCAGTTTATGTGTGCAAAGAAAAAACTCGTTTCCCTAGACGTTTCAATGCAATGACATTTTAATATAGTGAAAAAAAAGCTCTTTGCCTTATGCCGGTCCTTATATAGCTGTGTAAATGGAAAATAATAATATCGCGTGCACAAAGACACTATTAAGAATTGACATTTGGAATGATAAATTGCTAGAATTAGTGGCTTATCATTATAAAGAATTGTAGATAGCCCACACCTACACTTAGATAGAGATATAACTTTTGTGTATGTATAAATTGATTAGGTAAACATGCAGTAATATAGAACAATACGGAAGGAAGGAAATTTATCTCCACTCGCCATGAACGAATGTGACTCTAATGTTATTATTGACAGTTGTTATGTTCTATTGTAGGGCTGCATAAGCTTCAGAAAATGACAGTGAATGAAATATTAACTCACTACTATTGCTACTACACTAGTACTGCATACTGAATGTTGACTGTGTTTGTGTGTGTTTGTGTTGTCTCATATTTTGTCGCTGTAGGTTTCTTGTAAGAAATAGGAGTGTGGAGGGAGATGGAGATAGACAGGATGTAAAGTAAATTAATTTAGGGTGTCACTTATTTGCTTGGCTACTTGCAACTTGCACTCGAACAACACAATTACACGAGTGAAGCAAATGATATTATGGTAAGAGAGACGAAGCATATCTCTGACTTGCTTTGTAATGTGATTTTAGTGAGTTTGTTTTCTGCTTGTAGCTACAAACTTATTTTCAGTTGTTTTTGCTAGTGTTCTAGCATGTGAGCGTAGGGATATTTATTAAAATACACGTTGTGTAGTGTGCTGTGTGCTGTAGTCAGATACAAGTTATAGATAGAGTGGAACAAAGCAGAAACGTAGATTTCTATCTCTGCGTGTAACTTATCTATATGTGTTTTCTGCCGTATATTAATAGTTAAAGGGGCCTTACGCAAGATTCCCATGCAAACCAAGCATTAATTTTTATTCTCCTCACTCTGTAGTCTCCTTACCTATTTTAAGCACTACTTTGTTATGCTTTGTTGTGATATTAGTATGAGAGTCAGACTCAACTGAGCTATTTACTACGTATAATCAAGATTCATTAAACTAAATTCTACTCGCAATTTATTTCGTGCCGTTTTAGGGTTATAGGTTACAATATTGAAATACCTAATATCATGAATGCATTATTTACCTGAGCTTTCCAATTATTATTATGAACTGAAACTTACATTTATTATTATGTGTATAATACAACTGCATAAGTGCATAACGCTATTTGATTGAATGCAATGGGTAGGTACCTAAATTTGTAAGCAAATAATTGATAATTACAAGTTGGAACTTAGGAGGGTAGAGCCACGATTCAGTTGCTTGATTTTTTTTAAAGTACTACACCTTTGTGTATTGTCAGTGTCACAAAAGTGGAATTGAGATAGTCTTATCAATTGCTACATAGGTACCTACATGTATAAATGAATAGATAGCATGTTACAATTAGAATTCTATGTCTGCTGTGTAATGTATTGTATTATTTTTATTGCTCCTTTCCTGCAGCAACATTTTTGCTTTTGTTTTCCTACGATTAATATCCGCACTACCTAATTGAAAGTTTTTGTGAGTTATGTAATTGAAGTTGTAAATAGTTCCGACTCTTAATATTTACTAATGAGTTTTTCTGAGGTGAACCGAGTCAAGATTTCAACTGATTGATCATTATTATGCTACACGTACAGACTGACATATTATTACATACTACTTAGTTCATTCACGACGCATAACATAACAAGAGTTTTTGCTTTCTGTGATTTGAAAAACACGAGTATTTGTTTTATTCAATAGAAAATGCATTTAGCATTTGTCTATTGTAGAGAAATTAGAATCACTAACTAAGTACCTCGCCCAATGTTCCAATGAAATCATTTATGAATGCCATTTTTTTCACCATGGTCAAATGTCAAGTAGCTGTGTGATTGCTTGACTAATGCTCTCATTAATGGATCAATACTAAATATTTTGTAGACTTTGTTTTTTCTCAACCTGGTTACATTCTTACATTTACATCGCCTTGCAAATGTCAAGAAGTACCTGCAATTAACATTTTATTAGTATTGCATTACACCTTTGTAAAGCATGAGACACAATAGTAGGGCAACACAAAAACGTGAACAACTACAAAAACTTTATTTTGCATGTGTAGGAGATTTTGTAGAACGTACGAACTAGGTTTTCTCTACGTTTCCATTGTTTTGTCTCTTCCGTTTTTCGAAGGAAACCAATGTAGTACAATAAAATGTGCATAAAGACTTGGTTGATTAAGGACTTCCGAATTGCATTTGCAATGAACACTGAAATTAAGTATGTGGAAACTGGCGCCATTCCGATTGCAACGATATGAAAAATTTGTTTATACGTGTCTTGAGGACAAGAAAATAAATTATCTTTTCAATGTATCTATTTCACTTGAATAGGAAATTAATAGGACAACCATTGCATTGTATAGTTTATAAAATTGGTACTTAGAACTTATTGTAAACATTTTAGCTATACCCAAGTCTGTTGGTTGCATGAAAAAAGAGCTTCTTTTGATGACACGGAACTCTATTAAAGAAACTGGGAAACATTTATGTGATTATATTAAGTAGGTAGACTGCCTGCTTAATTTCATATTATTTGGACTGAATTCAAGATAAAAAATAGGAGCTTATGTCACTGGCCTACACAATAGTGCAGTTTACCTGCTCAATTCTGTTCCTTGATAACAGTATTATTTTACGGTACACCAATGTGGACGTAACCTAATGAGAAGTTTGTGCAACGCTTGTGTGTGTGGGTGGAAAAGGATTTTATTTATTTCTTTAACAAATATTAAGGACGGACAGTCCCAACTAGTGGAATCTATGAATACAACCAACGAACTACGACAATTTTACAGGAATAGTAA
>JAAAYG020038740.1:0-12127 GCA_009936455.2 Tomocerus minor
CTTAATTACAAGTTAGGTATTAACATTTTCGAGTGTGCAATTTCATCTCTTTGTTAAAATGCTTACATCAGTTTATTGAATAGTCAACTAGCTACTCTCCTGCAAACAATAGGTATCTACATTCTACATTAATATTATAGTCGAAGCCAAACAACCCAACAACGAAGCACCTACATTACATGTCTACATTCTTCAAGTTCTACTCTATCCTCGGCTTTGTGGTACGTGTACAGAGATTTTAAGTACATAGGGAAAAGGATAGATAGATATGCAAATGATCCTCTGAGGTAGGTATATGCTATATGTATAGTAGTTTACGTTTATATTCACTCAGGAATCTAATTTACGCATCCATAGTGGACACTCTGGACACGGAGTAGGCCGGAGTATATAATAATGAATCATAATGCAAGGCACTTGCTTGCTTGCGACAATATCTGCCCAATTCACATCGATTGTAAATGTTAAATGAGATGACAAATCAAAAGTTTTTTAATAACGAGCATTATGTTAGAAGGGTAAATTGCTCAACACATCCGTTTCAGTACAACTCCGAAAAAGACCGCTCAACAGCTAGATTTTTTAAATACACTTCATACTTCATCGTTCCATGGTCCATCGCCCGGCTGGGACATCAAACAAAGCCAAAAGAAAACGCTTATAAATGAATGTACGGAAGTCGAATCGAATTATGCGGGGATACTGAATACTATCCATTTAAAAAAGGAGCATGATACAAAAAACTTGTTTTTGTTACAGTATCAAGTCACTTCCTTTGTCAAAGCTATTCAGATATATTAAAATCTTGTCGCTGGTCCGCAGAAGTTTGGTAGAATTTGTAATAAAATGCATTAGGGGTGAATTTCAAAAAGGGGTGAATTTCAAAAAGCCCAATTGAGCACTAATTCCAAAACATAGTAACCCACCTTAAACAAAAAATCAGATAAGCCTCAGTTCTTGCATTACATTTATTTGTATTGAATTAAATCCATACTAAACTTGAAAAAAATATTTCGTCGGTGGTAAAATTACATCGTAACAGGTAAAACTTAATGCTAATCGAATGAGACGATTGTCGAAGTTATGAAACTCAGCAGTTGTCTTCTGCAGTAATGTAATTTTAGGGGTTCCATATAGCGACCAAACCCGAGCATGCATGCATAGCATTGCTGACTTGGAAACATTTACCTCAAATGAGCAAGGCAGATCTTTCCATTATAAAAGTTTGCACAAAGAAATATTTTTAAATCAATAGTCAAAATGTTTTGAAATCAATAATCAATAATAAAATACATTTTTTTCTCGATATAATGAAGACACTGGTTATCAAAGAACAATCTGAATCCTGTACTTACTTTTTGTCATTGGAAAGTCCCTAGATAAATTTTGTTTGAGACAACGGTTGACCAAAATGAAAATTCTGTCGCAGTAAATTTTAATGGCTTAGTGAAGCCCCAATTAGAGTTTATTTTAACCGAGACGTTTCATGGTAAAATTTTTTGATATTTGTTAATAGTGAACGGAAAGTTTCATGTGTAGGAAAAGAAGTGGAGAATTTTTGGTGAGCTATTAAGGCGAGAAAAATTGGGTTGGTTTTTAGGGAGTGGAATGAAAAATGCCATTGAAACAGGGAAAATCGTATGTTAACTGTCGTTTGATGACTTTTGTGGTGGACTTTTCAAAGTTTTAGCCAAAAAATGGGATTTATTTGATTTTATATGGAGAAAGTACAAGTTAAAAATTTACCCGGTGTGAAAGCAAATAACAACAGTAATCACTTACATTTTTGTATTCTTTATTAATACATTTAGATTTTTTATATTTATGACTTGTTTTATTTCGCTGACATGTACTAACAAATTAGCAAATGCATGAATACAATAAATTTCTATTTACCTCTGGAATTTTTTGCCAAACAATTTTCTGGACGAACTTAATTTGGTACGACTCTTTTTCATTGTGGGTTTCCCTCCGTTTATTATTCATACGACTAACGAAGCTATACAATTAAATATAAGACTACAATATATTTTATATTAACAGTAGTAGTTATTTATTATCTATTCTATCATAAGCGTGAAAACTCCACAACTAATTTGTTTCTTCTCCCATTTTTCATCATAAAATAGTATATTAAAGCAAATAAGAATTGATACAAAAGTTAACCAAGAATTGTGATAAATTTCTTGCAGCAACGAAGACATACATTCTAGAAATACCGAAATAATTGGTTCAAATGCTAAAGAACAGTGTGACATTTATTAACTGTAAGTCTTACACGATGGTACATAGTTTTCCCAGTACACTACATATACATATAATATACATTAGATAATATTCATTACATGTAGTATTAAACATTTATTTCTGTATTACATAACATCAAGTTCTCACGACGATTGATCTGAATATGTTCAGTGGAGCTAAATCTTAATTATTTCTGGTAATATTCTAATAATTTGTATGCCTCCGTAATTCCGTAATGATAACGGTAAGCAATGTGATGCATGCCTTCATAGTACACGATAATTTTACATAAATAGGTAATGTAGTATAGCTGTAATAGGTATATGTGGTATTTGGAATCGTGGAAAGTGTAGTTAGTGTGTGACGATAAGTATGAGTTCATTCTGTTTCCATTGACTACATAATACATCTATCAGGGAACAATAATAGTAATATTTTGCTTAAACTTATTAACAGATTTACAGGAAACAAAGGGAATAAAACATTTCTAAAAATTAAATGCACGTCTACTAAGTACCTAAAATATAGAACAACAGACAACACTCTAAATGCAACTAGTATAAATACATATATAAGCACGTTTTAAGTAAATTAAAACACAGTCGACTGTGTTTCATCCCTTATCAATGGCAGCAAAACGTTTTTCATTCATAGAATGAAGGTTTACAATTCCCTGTAGGATATCAACATTCCTCCGAGTAAAATTGCACCATGCAGGCGTGATGCACAGCTGCAAGAGACATGCATAGTAAATTTGCCTGATACATCATTTTTAATACGTAGTGCACCCTTATCGAACAGTGCTAAATAAAGCGAGAAAGAAAATGACGACAATATTAAAAGTAGGAGACATTTCTGATACCTTTGTTTGGGCACCAGGCAGGCATAGGAAGGGCGGAAAGGGTGAATGAGAGAGAGAGAGAGAGAGAGAGAGACACAACCCACAGAGGGTGAAGCCGTGGAATTTTAGTGCGGGGGCGGCTGCCAACCCCTTCGGGTTTAATCGGCGGAGCCAGCTTATGAGTCTCAGCCGATAAAATCGCTCAACTCTAATATTTTACTATATTTTAGCCACCAGGAAATGTATTCCTATTGTAATTTAATAAAACATATATTATGCAATTAATTGACGTCTATTAAATATGTTTTTAACTGCCTGTATCTTGGATCTGAATTTTTGAATATTTTACGAAGAAAATGTATTTTCTTACATTTCAATTAGTCTATTATGGAGTTCTGGAAAAAATTAACGTCGTGTGCAGCAGATAATAGTCTTTTGGAAGGTGCACCTGTAGCAGATACTCTAACATAATTTTGTGGCTTTAAAAAACAATTAATTTTGCACTATGATGCCAAACTAGTAAACATAGAGCCGATTTTTTACCGGTCGCGGAGGCTGGCAGCGCACCGATGATGTAGGGCGGCGGCACCGGCGCGGTGCCTCGGCTTCACCCTCTGCTGATACAGACTACACACAGCGTAAGGTAACATGAATTTAAGACGTGTACACGGTTACACGTCTACACGGATTTAAGACTGGAAAGTGGTGTGGAAAGGTTGGAGAGGTGACTGGGGGAGGGGGAGTGGCCCCTGGAGGAACCCGTGTCCAGATCAAGTTCCGTCGACTTGAGTTCAATCATCTCGCGCATAATCTCTCGGTTTCGGTCTATCAGCTGTTCTCGCTCCGCCGCCGTGAAGCGGTCGGGATGGCGTGGGGAGGCGGGGCGCCTTCCGCAGGCGCTGCTCCTCGTGTCTCTCTTTTCAGTCTCCGCCGATGGCAAGTTGTCTGCCATGTCCAAGTCCCCACTGCCGAAGTAATCCGCCTCGTTGTGCAACATCGGCGAGTTGCAGGGAGAGCGGCTGCTAAGGGACGGCAAGTCTTCCTCCATCCCTTTCATTTTTGTTCCAACAGAGGCTTGGAGAACGCTCTGCGCAGCCGCCGCCATGGCTTTGATCGTGTGAGTGACGGTGATGCAAGATGTCGGGAGGTTTGACAATCCGTTCGTACTGCCCTTCGGTCCGTTGCACCCGCCGTTGTACTGGTCTGGCTCTTCACTATTCAAACGATTTTCTCGACACGTCGTGCAACTGATGCTCACATTCCGAATACAAAAAACATTTTTTGTCGCCTCCTGCCCAACGGCAGCCGTCCCTTCCATTCGGCACTCGTCTCCGTTTCCACCCAGCTCAAAATTATTCAGACTTTCGGCTGTTAACAATTGTGGCCCTTCCTTGGGATTTGATTTGATTTCTCGCTTTTTTGACTGTTTGCTCTTGCTGGGTGGTGCAGCGGACGTTATGACGTTGGGTTTGAGGGGGGAATTCCCGGGGGTGGATACATTGGTTGTTCCAACTGGCTTAGTGGGGGAGGGGGTGACTGTGGTGGTGGGCTTCGTAGGAGATGGAGTCACTCCGAAATTATTACATATTGAGCCCATAGCAGAAGTTCCCTTTTTTTGCGACACAGTGGCCTGAGGTTTAGATTTAGCGAAAAAGTCATCAGGAATGTCGGAATTGGATAAGTCTCCAATGATACTCTGTTTGATAAGATTGGCACTAAACTTGGAATGCGGAAATGCAGATGTGGTGAAGTAAGCGTTCGGATTCGGACTAAGTGAGGAGGAGATATCGTCATCTAGATTCAAAGACGATGTGGATGATGATTGTGGGGAAGGTGTGGGACGTTTCTTTCCTTTCCCCTTCGAATGTGATGCGAAGTTGACTGAAGAGAAATCCATGGCTCTTTTGTCAACCACCGTAGGAATTATTGTTCTCATAGTAATCGTTTTAGGATTCCTGGACCTTTTCGGTGCCATGGCCGCCTTGGCTGCTGGAATTGCCTCGTTGGCTTTTGCGGAAGGTTTACATTCCAAACTGAGAGTTGGTAGTTTGCCGAGGAACGTGCATTTCAACTTTTCTGCCTTTTTCTTTTTAGCCAGTTGACTCTCTAGCTTGCAGTTAAGGCCAGAAGTAAATTCAGCACTCGAACCTATATTTCCATCTGCTGTAGGCTTTGACAATTTATGTTTCTCCGAATAACCTTTGCTCACTTGCGATGACTTAGCAGGCAAAGATTTGTAATCTGATTTAAGATCATGATTCTCACCTCGACAGACTACTTCGAAAACGGCATCCATGGAGCGAGAAAATTTTTGCAGTTCAGCCGGATCCAACTTTTCAGCCGGCCTTTTCACAGCCGGTTTCTTAGTCGTCGCAGTTTTATCTACTTTCTCTAAAATTGGGGCTTTAAAGGCTTCGACGCTGCTGGAATGACAACCATTAGTGACTTTGGGGCTTGACCATGATGTGCTCTTAAACATTTCTGATATTTTCGAAACGGAGGCTGGGTCATTTCTTGCAGCCTCCTCATATTTTTTGGCTTCTGCCGGTGGTATGTTCTTGAGATACTCTTCCAGCTCCATGATTTTCATTTCCAGAGATTTTGGTTCGGTGGATGATGCGCTGCACTCCTCGCTGCTTTCAGCAGGTTTTGTCTCGACAGGAGCTGGGACTGGATTTTCTTTCTTCTCAGGAATTGCAATTATTGGTTTATTGTCTGTCGGTAGTTTCACTTGTGATTGGGAAGATTTTTCTTCAACTGTTTTTTCAATAGATTTTTTGGATCCCTTCTCTTCACTGTCAACTTTCTTCAATTTTTTAGTGTTGGGCTTGTAGGTACTAACCGGAGCAATTCGTACAGGTAAAACAGTGGCTGAAGTCATAATGGTGTTCTGATTCTTCCCATTGGAATAACTGGCGGAGGCCACGTTTTTTAGGTGCTCTGCAATTTCCACAAAGTCCAATTTCTTGGGTTTGGTGACCAATTTGCAGTTTTGGAATTTGTAGATCTGAGCAGTAGCCCTCGAAGCCTTGTCAGTTTCAAGTCTGAACATACTGACCGTGTGAGACTCTTGAGGCTCACCAATTTTCTTAGATGAGACGGGAGGTTGCGGGGAAGGCCGTGGCTGAGCCTTAGTTTCTTTTTCTGAAGTCTTTGCCTTTGGCATGACGCCGTTTCCTAGTGTTGCTTTCGTTTTGGGTTTCTCACTCTCAACTTTCCCTTTCTGTTGATTGACTGCTGCAGCTTTTTCTTTCTCCTTGTCTTCGACTTTGAGAGCCGTCGGGATTTTCGCTTTCTCAGCTCTGATTATCACTTGGTGGGGAATATTTTTGTATGCGACCTTTTCAGCGAGCTTTTGGACGGCTCTTGTCCTCAAGATTTTGGCCACCCTCTTCCTGTCTTTCCACAGAGGCCGCTGACCAAATGCCTGGCTCTGGGTCTTGAGGGACTTCTTGTCAGAATGCTTGACTGTCTCAAGGATGACTACTTCGCTGTCATCCGTGTCGTTGAATTCGAACTGGTCGGTGACGAGCGGAGTGAGCTCGCGACTTTCCTCTTCTTCCTCCAGATCAACCAACTGTGGGACGGTCGGAGAAAGTTTCTCGCTCGCCGACTTGCACTTGGCCGAAGGTTGTGGAGAGAGTTCTGGCAAGTTTTTGAGATCCAATGGAATTGCTGATTTTTCCGTGTCGACGACGCAGTCGCTCTCTTCTGACTCGACACGAATCACCTTCTTATTCTCATCTACAGGGGGCAGATGAGCAGCTCTCACCGGCAACGTTCTTTTCCTGAGCCGAGTGTCCTTGTTGCGCGCGATGGATGCCAGGCTCGGCTTGAGCTTTCTCCTCGGATGCAACTGTCTCTTGAGCTGAGGGAACTCTGCCACGACGGCCCTCGTGATGCGATTCTTGGATGCGAGGATTGCCCTGGCTCTGCGAGCAGCTGTCGCTGCCTCGGCCTCTGCTTTCTCTTTGGCTGCTTTCTCCGCTGACTTTCTTTCGTGAATACACTTCGGACAGAGCGCCAGGAGCTTGGGTATGTGAGCCTTGCTTGATGGAATACGAATGCAGTCTGAATGATAGTTCGTCTTGCACGTCCCGCAGTGCATATTACAACCTGCAAAGTCACTTCCACATTAGTCATACACTCAACGCACACAATTACAAGATACACAGCTCCGTGCACACACCCGACCCTATCACATCTCAATGATCACATCAAATCTTTAACTCAAATCCATCATGGTGAAATATAGGTACGCAACAGACAGGCCAACCCAACAGCCGCACACTACCTACTAAAAATCACACAGTTCCTCTCTGCACAACTACAACGCAGTCTGCCCTACATCTCCCTTCTACTACCACACTTCCCTCCTCATTACTTTCTATACTTTCCTCAAACACATAATCTACAAATACTTTCTAATCACAGAGTTACCCCCTTTTTGACTTTCCGTCCACACTAACTATAACAAATTACCCATTTTTCCATCTGCACAATGTTGCATTCTAATCAAAACGAAATTTCTCTTTGCAATTCTTCTTCCTGCTAAAATTATGGGGAATCTTGCCAACTAATCCCAGCCTATAATAAGTCTGAGCTCTAATTCCAAATAATACTTAAGCTTCTTATCTACAAGATTCAAGAGACTTTCTTGAAAGCCTGATCGGTTAGCCACATGGAAATTGTCAAATCATCAAGTTGTCATCTCAACTCTCAAGCTATTTCTAAAACTTACAGATATTTCGATTTCAAAAAAAGTTATAATGCTTGATAAGTTTTCAGAAAAACAAGTTTGCTTTGACTGAGCTACTAGCATCTCAAAATTCACGATTGTTTCTGTCAGTGTCCCACCCTAATGCAACTAGTGCAATAATTTAGATTTAGAACTCTCATTAGTTGCTTATCTGCTTGAGCTTTATTTAGAGCCCTACTGTACTTGAGTTTCCTTTCTATATTTGTGCGAGATAGAGGAAATGAAAATGGAGAGGAATAAGCAGAGACGACTCACCCATAGCATCACACACAAAACACCGGAGCAACAGTTCCTGGAATCGGCTCTGGTCCATGAGAATCATCTTCTTGTAAACATCATTTCTCTCATAGGGAGTGAGAGACTCCAGGGTAACTGGTTTGCAGTTCCTCCGTTTTGGGTGCTGTTAACATCCATCCACAATGAGATGATTATATATAACGAGAATATTATTGATTTGCAAGCTGTGACTCTTGCTCTTAGCCCTTACCAGTTGATTGAAGGCGACATTGAGAGTGTAGCTGGCATATTTTGGATTGGCAGTTGACCGGCGCTTTCGGGACATCTTGCTCTTCTCTAGTTCGTGTTTGAAGCGATCTGACTCTTGCGGCGTCACCAAGCCCAACATCGACAGGAATGTGGACTTTGACATATAGTAGCTAGGATGTCTGGACGCCACACTCGCTCTGTCGCATTTCGATTTATTCAGCAGCACCCTACAACAAACAATTAGTTAGTACAAAGAAAATGAGGAAATGTTTCATTTGAGAGAGGTGTACCAGTTGAGAGAGATAGGACTGCTTTCTTTATTGCTGAATAGTGAGGAATTCGACGTTTGTCCATAAGCACCATGCTCCGGAATCGGTGTGAGAGTGGGGAGGGCTTCGTGGTGCCGCTTGAGGGCCGACGAGGACGTCGAAGGAATAGCACTGTCAGACAAAGACCTTGAGATGCGAGATTTTTCACTAGAGTCTTTCGGCGGGAGCGGAAGAGCGAAACTCTCTCCCTTCTTCTCTCCTTTTGCTTTAGCAGCAGGGGCAGTTTGAGATCGGGTTTTAATGTGATTAATTAAGTGACGCTGCAAAACAAGAAAACATGCTGCTATATTCCAAAATGCATTTGATGAATATTATCATGAGACTAAATGTTTATTAGCACAAGTCTCCCAACCACCCAACTTGATTTTCTAGGAATATATTTACGCTCAGTTATAAAATCTCTTTACGATCAAATCCATCCTATGCCATCGAATAAAATATTACCATTTCCTACATCCAGCTTCTCCATTAAAATTTACAAGAGTCTGAGACTGCCATATTAATGTATCTGTCTATAAAAGTTAGTGTTTTCCGCTCCAGTGATCTCTGTAGAGTGACGCCGTTAGAATTCCAAGTGATGACAAGAGCGCTTTGTGGACAACTCACTCTAATACAATTGAGCACATCGAGAACTCCTTATAGATACATAAGTAGCAGGTTGTACTTACATCCATCCAACTAACTACCTGGCTCCAATTCCACCAAGAACAAATAATTCACTTTTAGCTTTCCCTGGCTTTGCCCATTATGCGCAGGACGAGGAGATTGAAAAATCTTCTCATATTAAAAAGAGCAACCCTTAAAGCAGCAATTACTTTAAAGTAAAGTGCTTAGAGTGCACAACAGATGAACCACATCCGTTAGGTGTACGTACATGCTCTATTCACATGTCCAATATCATCATCCCTCCAGTTATAACTATCAAAGGATGCCATTTTTCCTGCTAAGCATTCCAGGCCCAATTGTAAAACTATTTATCCCGAGGGTTTCTTTGACATTCATTTCTAGATGCAAACAAGAGCCGAATGCCACGTATATATCCGACTTGCACACAAAAGAAGCCTCATCAACTAAAAACTTCTGAAATAAGGTATGCCAGGGGATTTTAGCGGAATTAGGGATTGGGAAGAGAGCGGTGCTGAAATGTATGATAAAATGGACAATAATAACATTTGAGACGCTGCGGATATTAGCAACTGGAAGAATAGGATCTTGAACTCAAAAGATGTATTTATTTGAGGATAAGTAGCAATATTGGCTACCTGGCAGAGTGTTTGTATGCAGAAGGGAAGTAGCTACTTATTATTTGTCCTTATCAAGTAGGCAATGGAAAGCGGGCATATCTCATCTGTCACATCCGAGGGAATTGAGGTAGATTCCTTGGAATAGCTACGAACTGCACTCTCCTCTCCTCTCCAATCCTACAGATTTAGGTATTAGCATCTAGGCCGTAGCGTCGAGAGGGATCGTAGCAACGAGAGAGGAGCTTCTCCAAAATGGTCGGTTGCTTTCCACTTCCCACCTTCATTTCAGTATCACGTCCCGCTCTCATCCATACTTGGCATTTGAGATTTCAGAGGAAGGAGCTGAACGAGGTGACTGAGAATGGCTCAGTCGACGCAGCGACGCAACTCTACTGCTTCCATTTTACAAATTTCCCCCGAAATTCTACTCACAGATTTCTCTCAATCTCTTACATCCAAATCCAGAGACATGGCTAAAAATAACAGAAGATTCTTTCGAAAAGCAAATGAAGGATCAAAGATTTATCCTTCCTGTCCAGTCTGCACTTACTCAGTTCATCGGGGAAGAGTGTAGTTAAAGGATTTGACATAATGCCGAATCTCCCCATTTCCTCTAAACATCCTTCTCTTCATTTTCCATGGGAATAATAATATATGCTAACCCTCTCTCGTTTAGTCTAACATGAGAATGCATGGAAAGAGCATCTCATCCATGCTGAGATGATATTATGACAATCAAGTGTGGATGTCAACAATGTCTACATATTTGTATCAATATTATAAGCTAAGTTAGATTTGTCGAAGAAGTGGCAAGGCAAGGGATGAGGGGACGGCGACGTTGAGAGAAAGTCCTGAAATTTCTTGCAGAGAGAGAGAGCACAAGGAGCTTTCTTTCTCTGCAGCAAAGACGGATGAGACTGTTGTTGGTGTTGGTGGTTGGGCGGCTGGAGCTGGAGAAGTATACGAGGTGGCAGGAGGAGAGTGAGTCGGCAGCATCAGCAGCAGCGGCACACAATCACACAACAGCCTAACTCAATGCAGACTCCTGTTACATACAAAACGACTAAATAGACCGCAGACTACAAGGCTGCATCCTGCAGTTCCTTCAGTGAGAAAAAAGATGGGAAGCTTCTCGTGAGGCAACCAGAGGAAAGTGGCTTGAGTAAAACTTGGAAAATCAAGAACTCTCTCTCTCTTTCTCACTCACTCTAACTGGATATGTACAGAAAATATAATAAGTAGGAGAGACGACATGAAACGAAAACTAACTACATCCCTCCTAACTGAATGAGAAGTTGAGAAATTGTCATAAGAAGCGTATTATGTGGTTAAGCATCCTCACATTCAACCAGCCCGCCCGGAAAAATCCTTTTTTGCAGCTACTGAAGTCGTGGAAGACGTTGCTCAATTTTACAACCTTCCAGGCAGATAACAAAGAAATTAGCCATCTTTACATGAACTGGAGCAAGTTCTATTAATATCACATTGTTAAGTATTTAGTGAGACGCCATGAAATCGAGGCTAGCTAGAAGTACTCGCTGAGGATGAGCCTGTCTTTGATCAAATAACTCCCTCTCTCTTCCCTAGAAAATAGTGCCGCAAAAAAGGCATGGCAATAATATTAATCTCCGTAGCACATTCTGGATGAGAACAAGAGATTTTAAAGTGTGAGGCTGTCCCTTCCTCCCGCTCTCCGTTCTCTGACACCTGTGTAGCAACCTAATTGAAACTTTGAGATGTATTCTGCCATTTTGCTATAGCAGCCTTTGGCATAAATCAGGTCAACGACATAAGTGGCATAAAATTAAGAAAAAATCTAAAACTATATAATTTATCCGCAATGCTTTTTTGTGGGAAACTTTGCATGTTGACGTGCTGCTGTTGAAAAATGAGTCACAGGAGCCAGGGATGAAATGCTGATTAGTATTAGGCGCATCTTTAGCAGATGCTATTAGAAATATTTATTTCCTCCTGTTCTTGTGGTTATTTTTTCTGTGCTATTTATGATGGGATGAATGAGAAGGGTCGGGCGACAGTTACTTTGCACTGGAGGAGAAAGGAGTCGGTAGGTAGCTGCAGCCGATGCGATAGAGCCGGCTAGAAAGAAGACGGGTTGGGATGTGTGCGGCTTTTGGGTTGCGATTTTGCGATGCGATGGAGAGAGCGAGTGGGATTCGTCGACGGAGCTTTTTTATCGATCGTCTCGTCCTTTCTCATCTGA
>JAAAYG020038751.1:0-13460 GCA_009936455.2 Tomocerus minor
ATTAAAAAATGTAAAAAGCTACTTAAAGTATGTGTGCTTCCCAGCAAAAGCTGAAAAGTGATAGCAGGTATGACGTCGCAAGCAGAGTTTAACACAGCGCTTATGCGTCCGAGCTACCTAAATAGATCCTTCACTTTACCTTAGCTTACATGAAACATACATGAAACTAGATATCCACCGCACCTTATCAAGGAAATCCAGTCCATTTAGCTCTCAACATTTCATTATCACATCACAATACTTGGTCACTATTTCTGAGTACATATTAAATGTATCTATAAAATTGTTAACTAATAATTAGCAGAGAAGATAATCGTAGCAGAGGGTGTATAAAGAATGTAATGTGGATACCATATCGTATTTGTTATTATACGCTGCATTATTGCCATTCTCTCTTCAAGCCCATTTCTTTTAGGCTAAAAAATGTTGCTAGTTTTGGATAGCAAAATAAAAAATTAATATTATTTTCCCTCTTGTTCAGTCTCACCCGTGTTCTTATAAATGTGGATTTAGATAATTCTTGAGCAGCACATGAAACACAAACAAGTGCATAATATTATCATGGAAAATGTGGCTACAGGTAAATAATATTTATGAATCATCAACTTTTAATTACACACACATTCCTTCTTCTGCAGTTCTGCAATCCTGAAACAAATATACTTTTCCTCGAACCTCGGGAAGACGAATTCTGCTCAAGGTTGTCGATTGAATTCTTTGAAATCAGAATTCCTCCACTTTTCTGGGGATTCATGTTTTTATACATGCTTTGTCATAAAATTATAACATGCCTAAATTTTCAAATACCCAATTATAACATGTAAATAATATTATAGGATTTCTGTAGTAATAATAATAATCGTTCAATATACAGAAAGTGTCATCGAGCAGTCTGTAGCAAAGAATTAAATGATTTCAAGGAATATTACAAAGAAACTCTTGTGTTTGGTAGCTATATAAGTGTCTTTTTCATACAGAACAAGCTCCTCAATTTCCTCAGTATATTTTTCTAACTAACCATGAATTTATTATTGTAACTTCTCACAAGATTTTAGTTTCGCTTGTTTTTCTTTATCGCAGTTATCAGCATGAAGTTGTTTAATGTGAGTTTCAAATCAAACAATAAAACTAACAAAAGTCCATCAGTACAACTTTTTGTATTCCTATTCCTACCTAATTGTTTAATGTCTGGAAATCTGGATTTGTAACTATTTTCATCGATTTCATTTAGTTGTGCAGCATAGGGTAAAACTAACTCCAAACTACTTACTCATCAGCATGAAAAACAAAACTAACTTGTGATTATATGCATGGTCACTTTGAAAATTAAATCTATTTTTCTTTATAGGAATCCTTCACTTCACGTATTATCTGTGTGCACCTTGAATAAATCAATGCAGCTACACTAGAAATATGAAACATTTACAATAGTGATATCACAAATGCAGAGTGCAGCAGCATTTTTGCAGATGTGACCTCGTGAAACTGCGTGGAAGGCTTTCAACGATTTGAGGGACAAACGAAACGTAACTTAAGTAAGTATTATACAGAGGCAGATACAGAGGTATTATACATACGCATGTATGTGCATGCAGCAAGTAAACAAACTTAACTGTTACGTTTATTATATACACATAACTAATTATTAGTTATACGTGCATAAACACATAACTGCATAAGACCTCAATCGGCCATAATTATGAGTATTAACTAAAGTATTAACATATAAATCCAAGTCATTAATTTAAGTAATTACAGGTATCCCATTTAGACACAACAGTAATAAGAAACAACTTTATAATACTAATAATAAAATATTATTACTTTTAATAGTTAAAACATTATAAACAGATTTTAAATTAATGTAATAATTATTTAAATACGAATATTTAAAAGTGGCTACAGATTAATTAGAAATATGAATTAATTAGATAAAAATGAATATTTTTTCAAAATACAAAATTTTATTTCACTCTTTATTTAAAACTATTTACAGACATGACTTTTACTGTGTCGCATACCTTTAAATAGACTTTAGTTTTAATCTTTTATCCAAGTTTACAAGGTTAGCACTGAGATCCCACAATTGTGCAGCCATATCACTTTCCTTATTCAACTTTTCGTTGATTTCACGGCAAGGCTCTCTAAAGCGAAACATTAATCCAGAATCAGACTCATCGAGTTGACAGGATAAAGCTATGTGCATCAAATATTCTGCGACAGCCTGCGAAAAATAAAATTACCAATTACAGATAATAATTACTAAGATAACTGTAATTAAAGAAGTACCCAATTATTTTATTATATATTATACGATCCTTGACACTATTGCTGTTTTTCATATTGTTAAGTACCTGATGACATTTCAGTCCAACTACTTTAATATCCAATGAGAGTAGAAAATGGACGAGAGGAGTTGTTTGATCATACATATTGGTTAGCACCAAGCCAGGACACACGGAGTAGACATTGATATTACTTCCTTCGGCTTTCAATCGTTTTCCTAGTTCTTTAGCAAACAATGAATTTGCATGCTTGCTGTTTGCGTATGGGAGCTCATTTAAAATACCGAAGCCAGATTCTTGCATATTCACATCTTTGATATTAAGTTTTGAATAATGTTGGAAAGAGGATGAAATCACGATGATTCTAAAATCATTTCCACACAAACATTTTTAAAATATTTACTAATTTTCCATTACATTTATAGCATTGGTGATAATTATTTATTCTTACGATAAAAAATATTGTTAAAAGTTAAATTGGCTACCTTGGATCAGTTGCTTTATGCAACTTTTCAAGAAGTAAATTCGTTAGTAAGAAATGACCAAAATGATTTGCAGCCATAACGGGATTCAATCCATCTTTCGTTAGTTTTTTCGGATCATTACAATCAGCTCCAGCTAAAAATCCAAAATGAAATGAACTATTTTCTCTAAATCAAGATATGTTTTATGTTGTATTTATGATTATTATTATTATTCATTACCTGCACCAGCATTATTAACCAAAATTTTAATTTTCGGATACTGAGAAGATACGGTGGCCGCAAATCGTTCAACAGAATTCATATCCATCAAATCCAAGGGAATAACGGCCTAAAATAAGTAACCACAAAATCTCAAAATTAATTTAGCATGTTCATATCCTCATAAAAATAATTAAGAAAAATCCAAATATTCAACTTAAAGTTACATGTAGATATAAATTTCACCCATTTTGGTGTTAAAAAGTAAGTTTGTAGGAAATACACATTTTGTACTGATTGTTAACTACTTTGATAGTTACATTTTCTATATATTTTATGTGAATTGTTAATTACCAGGTTTTCATTCTTTGTTTGTCTTCGAATTTCGTTAGCAGCTTCTTGTCCGGTTTGAATATTTCTACAACCCAGTACAACAATTGCTTTTCTTTTAGCAAATTCTAAAGCTTGTTGTTTGCCTAAGCCACGATTAGCACCTGTTATCACTACAACTTCACCTTCGATATCTAATTCTTCCTCTTCAGTCAGGGGACTCCGATTCCCAAATAGTTTGTAACGAAAATTGGCGTATAGGTAATTTATTATCATTGAAAGAGTTACCAGAAGAAAATCAATATATTTCTCCATTTTGAATATTTCTATTATGTCCCACTAAATGAATAAATATTTTTTACCAGCCCTCAGCAGCACAAGTAGATGGATAAAAGAAATTTTATTTTCTTAATCAATATTTCAATATGTCCGCCACTACCATGCATAATGCATGAGTCTGATTCAATACACTGCCAAATAACAACTAGCAATTATACATAAATGAGTCTATAACTTACATATTCCTTTCATTTCATAACCCCACTTGGTACACGTTGTATAATGTAAATCTATTTACATTGGGTTACTTCAGTGCAAGATCTTTAATGGTACACCTTATACCATTACGTATAAATATGATGAAATTAATCGCATAATATGTCTTTAGCATACTTTATATTTTGTTACTACCTGGTTGAACCATTTTTAAGCAATTGACGTATACAGCCTTATAGTTAGTTGGCAAATTGAATTATACAGATTCCTAATCCTTATAATTCCTTACTCTAGTGATCAGCCAACTTACTAATACAGAAAGCATTGATTAATACATATGTATTAAGAAAATTACGAGTACAAAGGGAAACTCTTTGCTCTGGGTGGATAAGCATCACTTGAAAGGGTCGCTGAGTCAGCAAATTTTGCAGTTTAATGTTAAGGTTCATTGTATAACACTTAATTATAACACAAAATAGTCATTGATGGTTTCAGGATATTGCTCCCCACTAATTGCTAAGTATTATTTAGAACATCTCCGACTTTTTGTAGAAAGACCAGTAGATAAGCTTTGTAAATGTCAAATAAACATCCTTTTTCTTTGTTCTTAAATAATTCAGTTCACTTTGTAACGATAGTTTTGATATTTGTATTTTTATTTTGTGACAAAGAAAGCTAATTTAATTGTAAAAGCAAAAACACAAATAATTTGTAAAAAACTGCTACTTCACCAAAACAAAAACCAGTTAGGCAAAGTTTTGTTCATAAATATATTTAGCTATTATATGTTACTAATATAATAATGACGTTATCACCAAATACAAAACCGAGAGTGGCAATTCGATATTAATATCATTATGAAATTAAACTGCAATATTTTTTATAATATAATTGCAGTAATTAGGGTCAACAGAGACAAGTTCTTCATGCACTGCTGCTGTCCATATCCTTCACCACATTTACTTAAGTACACACACGCACTATGTGCAAAGAGAATGAAAATAAGATCTGTTTGCATTTAAATTCATTGATCCACGCGTAATTAGTCCCCTTATTTTTCGCTCTGATTCACACAAAAGCCTTTCATTAATATCTATCGTTATATGTAGTTCAGATGTAAACTTTACATTCCACATGTAGTTGAACACATTACTAATTACATCATGCACTTACTGTGCAATATTATGGACATTTATTAAGCTTCTACAATAGAACGTCACAATTATTAACAAGTTTTCTTTACAATACTACCATTATGTTATTTATGATATGCTTTAGAATCTAACCTAATTTATAATTTACCGAATGCTTACTTATATAACTGATAGAGTAATAAATATTTAACTCTACCAATTTGCAATTTTTTGCAGTATATAGAAATACAGACGCTACAAAACTTTGGCTAGGATTTTACAGATTCACAAGTTTACAGCTCCAGTCCCACAATTTCATTGATACTTCATCGTCCATTCTACGATTCACTGCGTCAAAGGGTTTTCGGAAATGATACATGAGTCCAGTCTCCTTTGAAAGGTTTTTATCAAGCGCACACGGTATAATGAATTCACGAGCACCCTAGTAAAATTACATAGTATTTTATAATGACAGTTTTCAAAATTTAAAAATATATTTCGCACGAAATATTTTTTATAATTATCATATGAATGTTGTACTTGTTCCGCAGAAAACCCAACAATCTTGAAAACCATTTTAACGGGCCATATTTGGTAGTGAATTGGTGTGTCAACTAATCCAGGACATAAAGAATATGTGTTGACACCGCTTGCACACAATCTATCTCCTAGTTCATGCATGAATAAAGACATCATATATTTTGTGTTGGAATAGAGAAGAGTATTTTCCAGTCCCTTTGGATCGTTGTCCATCATCAAGTCTTCGAAATTGAGCCTTGCACAAAGCTGGCAATTTGCAGATATTGAAACTATTCTGTATTTAATAAATTGAGAAATAACACGATGAGAAATGAAAACATAAGAGTCAGAAGGAAAATTATAAAGAATATCCATAAAGAAGTGACCTTGATGGAGCAGCGCTAATTAAATTCTTAGTTAGAAGATTCGTCAACAGAAAATGACCCAAATAATTACTAGCTACATTCGCATTAAAACCTAAAAAAAATAAAATAGACTGCACATTAATATTTTGCACACGATTACATTTAAAAAATATTATAATTAAGGATGTGTGAACTTCATAGAGGCACGTTTTCTAAATTGCCCTAAAATTAAATCTAATTATTTTATTTTACCTTGTTTTGTCGTCAGATCGCCATTGCATTTTCCACTGTTGCCTGCATTATTTACAAGGAGCTTAATCTTTGGATATTTATCAGAAACTTGTTTTGAAAAACTTCTCACTGAATCCATATCCGCCACGTCCAAGTGGAAAAGATCCTTAAAATTGTTTTACAAAAATTAGGGCTTCAATTTATGTGTATTTAAATACTCTATTATTTTATTTTAAATGAGCAACTTGTTAAACTTAACATTTATTCGTTGTGAATATTTGATTTACCACAGTGTCATTTGTAGAGATGGTTTTGATTTCTTGCATTGCTTTGGTCCCTTTGGTCATATCACGGCATCCCATAATGACAACAGCCTTTCTTTTGGCTAATTCAAGAGCCGTAAAGTAACCCAAGCCGCGATTGGCACCTAAAAGATTTTTCAATTACTTTTGTAAATAGATTTCTTTTGAAATATATAAAGAATGAACAACGAAAAATCACCTGTGATGACAACAACTTGTCCTTCCACATTTTCTTCATCAAGAAGGAAACACTCTCTTTCTTCTAAGAGTTTGTACCTGACTTCATGAAACATCCCGTGTAGTATACAATAGAATAAACGTAAAATTTGGCCTAAACTCCCGAACATATTTTCTAAAACAATATGCATAGAAATGATTTTCCCCTTCATTCAATTATTGCGATTTAAAGTTGACTTATTAAAACTGTAACAAATCCCGCGGATATATTCAGAGAGACAAAGGTATTATAGAATCGTCAGCGGTAAAATGTAAATCTGGCAATAGTTTGTACACGTACGTAGACTTTTCTGCCTCACAACAAACACACATTATGAATTGCTAAAAGGAGCAGTAAAATAGAAAAAAACTGATAATGTGGAATAATAATGAGAAATGGAGAGTAGGATTTAAAATCTAGGAAATTCCCTAAGCAAGTAAACACGTCTACAATAGACAGCGACGAATATGAACAGTAGAAATGCCGACGTAGGTAATATTTTATTCCTTGCGAAATTCTCACGACAAAAAATTAAATAGTACCATATGCTCTTGGCGATAATCTGCAAGTGCCTAAAACAAAGCAATTACACACATATATATCATATTTATACGCTGATTCCTGATTCAATATGTATATACCGGATTTCATCGTTAGGCCTGACGCTGGATACTCGGGAATCGTTAAGTTCACTTTCAAGAAGGTCTTTGCCCACAGGCAGTTGGATGCATTTATAAAAACCAAGGTATATAGTATTAAGTTTATCATACAGGTGACGTTATTTGAAAACATATACCTACCTCCTGAACTAATTGGGAATTTTCCAATGTTCTGGATTCTAGAGTAATAATTGCTATTAATTACTCAATGGTTTCACTACAAACTACAAACTACGTACGTAGATTCAACCCAATTTGTATTATTATGAAGCATTTATATCGAAAAATAACGTGCACGTAAGCATATATAAGCGTACCCAACCTCCGTCTTTCTGTATGCAACGGCAGCTGCAGTAAACGTGTAACTTTAAACAACTTTTAGTAATGTGCACAATAAATTGTAAACATCATAAAATATAGGGATGCTACATTACAGCATAAATCTTCTATTTGGCAGAGTACATAACTCTTAAAAAAAAATAAGAATAATGTCTGCAGAGAAGTGAATAGATACCCTTGACCCTCTATAGAATTATCTAAATTGGTGCTGAATGTCGAATGTAATAATTGTTTGTCTTCCCATGATGAGTGTAAAAGCGTAATCATATTAATCTAACTGTTGATTTCGGCCTACTTTTGTGCATAACAACTTTTCTCATGATGCTATTAAGGTGTATTACCTCAATGAGGATAAAAAATAAATAAATTCACACATGATTTAGATGAGAGACTTCCTGCAGATAAAATTGCGTACAAATATTGCACTAAACACAAAAAACTACAATGTACACATTCATATTCTAAAGAATGCTACTACTTAGCCCTTATCATTGGTTATCGTTTACAAGTATGAGTATATAGTCAAAATAATAAATCACAATATATTAATACGTCAACAGAAGTCAGAAATACTGAAAAAGCAATTTATTCAAACTTTTAATATGCATTTGACGATGATAAAATATACTGGACATGATTTGACAAACGCAAATTCAAATGCAAACATGAATTGTTCTACTGTCTTCGCTTTATGACTTTACATATAGCTTAGTAAAATAATATTTATCATTACGTCTTTAATAAATATATTATAGCATTTGAATCTATCCAATAACTCGTGGAAATATGTACACAAACAATTAAATACATTATAGCGTCTTGAATTAATAAATGTGTCAAGCAGCAGATATATGAGAATAATCTTGGATTTCTAGGAACTCATATGTCTTTTCCCACAATTTTTCGGCTACTTTCTCGTCTAAAAATTCATTCACTCTAACCAAAGGCTTCCGAAATCTGTACATCAATCCTGTTTCTTCCGAAAGACTTTTAGAAAGTGCTAGATGA
This sequence comes from Tomocerus minor, assembly GCA_009936455.2. NCBI lineage: Eukaryota > Metazoa > Arthropoda > Collembola > Entomobryomorpha > Tomoceridae > Tomocerus > Tomocerus minor. The sequence continues at coordinate 8,567 of JAAAYG020038751.1, forward strand.
CTAATATATTCTTCAGCGCACTGAAATTAAAGAAAATATTTTAGATTTAATTGGCATTTAATGACCATAAGTCATATATTTATAAATTTTTAATGTTATTATTATTTTGGCTAAAATACTACAAAAACGTTTTTAAATACCTCGTCCGGACTAAATCCGTACATACGCAAAAATAAGTTGAATAGACACTGCAAACCACTCGGTTCATCTTCTAAGAAATCAGTTTTAACGAGGCAAGGACACACGCTATAAGTTGTGACTCCAGTTCCCTTCAAGCGTTTTCCGAGTTCCTTTGTAAAAAGTGATAATGCATACTTAGAATTGGTGTAGCACGTATTTCCCCCTCTAAGATACCACGGTTGTCTATTTTTCATTGGTAAGTCGTCCAAATCTAATCTTTGTGTCATCAGGAACGAAGATACCACATTAATGATTCTGAAAGATGTCAAAAGCTCATTTTTCAATTTTATTTATAATACATAAGTTTAAATATGTATATAGAAATAATTATACAATTAAACATACCGAGAAGGAGAACCATTTTTTAGGTTATCTAACAGTAAGTTTGTCAGTTGAAAATGCCCGAAATAATTGACCATCATTACAAGACTGTATCCCTCGCTCGTTTTTAGTTTGCAGTCAAAATCGCTGATACCAGCATTATTTAATAAAATTTTGATGTCTGGATAATTATTCTTGACGCGAGATGCAAAATCCTTGATGCTCTCTCTGTCTTCCATATCCAACTTGATCAAATCCTTCAATAAATCAATAAAATTTTAATTACATTCAAAGAAAGACTCGACTGTGAGCACTTTTATAATTTCCATTTCATAAGAATTATTATTATTTGTAACTGTTTTGCTAACCAGATTTTTGTTTCCAGATAATTCTTGGATTTCTTCCAGAGCAGCTTGACCTTTCATTAAATTTCTACATCCCATCACAACTGTAGCACCCCTTTTGGCAAATTCCAGAGCTGCAGACTTTCCGATTCCACTATTGGCTCCCTAGTATAATTATCAATGTGTAAATTAATTATTGATAATATTATTTCCATAATATAATTAACATGTATTTATATTACCGTAATGACCACAACTTTTCCCTTGATATCTTCTGCATCATTTACTCCTGTTCCTTTTCGATATCGTCGAAAATCTTGTCCAAATTCGAAGAACATCCAAATAAATGTAAAGGGATTCATTTTGTTTTTTAGTTTACAAATTCTTAACAAATGGAAATATACAGAATTGAATTCTTAAGAAATGGAAATATACAGAATTGAAATTTTAACAGATATGTTTATATATTAACTTGAAGGAGTAGGAAATATAGCCACGATTTTTGTAACTTCTTATTAAACTGCATTGCTCACTGCTCTGTAACTCTTTCTCAACTTTTGCTCACACAGAACTTTGCACCTAGTAATAGTCACACGAATGCAGAATAAGACGATAATGAGCCATGCAATAAAAAGCTACCTGACTTATGCAAAACGAAGAAGTCTATCAAAGAAATAACGTCATTATACACCTGTGGTGGTGCGGGTGTACAGTGTAAAGTTGTATATTAAACACGGATATTCCTACAAACTATAGTTTATAGGAATATCCGTGCAACTGGAAGGGTGAACCTCTTTCCCCTCTGTGGGATTAGGCTCAAATCCACAGTATGTTGTAGATAATAGGATTCCAAACAACTTTGTGCAGGCCAAAATGAAATCCACTGATTGTTTGACCTTTGGGGGTCAACTAGGGTAAGCTTATATGGACCACCCATGGGCTTATATCGGCACATTTTATGTATATACTCCGTCTTTTTTAAAATATATTTTGATATTTTATAGTAATATTTTTAGATTTTTTTAGCATTTTAAATAAACACACTTCCTGGGTCTGTTTATAAGTATAACTAACATTATCATACGCTAAGTAATTTAATTATTAAATTCTATTTATGCAAGAAATGAAATAAAATACTAAATGAAATACTTTGCTAGATCAGTTTTTAACTTAAAAAAATCAATAATTTAAAAGGGTTACAAAAATTTTAATTTAAACAGCAGACGGCAATGTGTAGTTGTCAATGTGCAACAGTTTTTCGGTATTTTCCCATAACTTTAGGGCAGTTTTATCGTCCAACATTTTGTTTATCCTATTTATAGGTTTTCGGAGTCTATACATTAATCCTGTTTCTTTAGCGAGACTAGCAGATAGACCAAGGTGGTTAATATACTCCTCTGCACACTGAAAAACGGAAAAACAAACAATTTCTTAGTTTATTACCGTACTTTCTGACGAATTACATAATTTTATTTAAGTAATAATATCGTTACCTCTTCGGGAGTTAGTCCGTATAATCTGAGACCTACCCCAAAGACGCATCTAAGGAGAAGGGGTTCATCTTCCAAGAAATCAGTTTTTACAAGGCCAGGACACATTGAATAAACTGTAACTCCTGTCCCTTGCAGTCGTTTTCCAAGTTCTTTTGTAAAAAGAGCCATTGCATATTTGGAATTGAGGTAACCTAAATTTCGTGAGCTGCTGTACCATGGCAGTCTCTTTTTCATCTGAATATCGTCCAAATTCAATTTTTGCATTGCAAGAAAACTGGAAAGGACACTAATAACTCTGTAAAGGAATAAGGACACGACAAAAATATTTTAATGGTTTATCGGCAAATATTTACAATTGAAATCTAGTTTTGGGGGGTAATCTTCTGTAAAATTCTAATAAAAACGAAAAATATTTACCTAGACGGAGAACCTTTTTTCAAATTGTCTAACAGTAAATTAGTTAGAAGAAAATGTCCAAAGTAGTTAACCATCATGACTGTACTGCATCCGTCTTTGGTTCTCATTTTATCGTTGAAATCACTAATCCCACCATTATTTAACAAAATTTTAATTTCGGGGTAATTATTTTTTACTTGAGAACTGAATTCTTTCACACTTTCCATGTCTTCCAAGTCCAATTTAAGCAATTCCTTTAAAAATTATTATGAATCATAAGAAATTTGTTTTCTGCACGATTTGTGAATTCCAGATTTTTGCGTACCTACCACATTATTGCTCCCAGATTTTTCCTTAATCTCTTCTAGAGCAGATTTACTCTTTTCCAGATTACGACATCCCATTACGACAGTTGCGCCTCTTTTAGCAAATTCAAGGGCTGCAAATTTCCCGATTCCACTATTTGCTCCAGTGATCACTATTAAAATTGTAACTCTCTATTTATTTTTCTAATTAATGAAATTCTAGAATTTATTTAAAAATTACAATTGAAAATTGCCTACCAACTACTTTTTCTTTCACATCCTCTTCATCACACAATCCCGATCCTTTTTTATAACGGCGAATATCTTGAATAAATTCTCCTAACATAACTAGGACTAGGAGAAAGTCGGGCATTTTGGAATATTTGAGGTATGAAAATTAGAAAAACAATGTTTAAATTAAAATGAATTCCTCGAGACTCTTAAGTTCTAATTCTAAGTAAAACAATGCTTTATGAATGACTAAGGACACAGGTGTCAGAAATCTTTATCACAAATAGACATGTGACATTGACATTGGAATGTAGTAGAATTTATGTCCAAATGTCCTCCTCTCAATTACTTCTCTTCAATGTTGCAGCACTTATTCACGACTATTTGTGAAAAGTGAACAACAGTCGAAACATTGTATCAACAGTTTTAAGGAAATTCACAGAAGCAAATGTGAGTTTCCTGAAAAAACTCTTCAAGTAAAGCCAGTAATACTGGCCCAGTGACGCATATTCTCTAATTGTAACACATTTACATTTAGTTGCCATTAAAATACAAAAAAAGTGCAGGGAATCCTACTAATTGCGACTAGATATTACGTAGACTATTGAATATAACGATAAGATAATACCTACGCTTAAAAAATTAAAAATAATTTAAGGAAACCCTTTTTAACCAAAATGTTACACCATGAAAATATAGGTGAAGCGTTGGGTAATAAATCTTAATATAAATGAACCTCATTTTTCGCAGAATTGCGGAATGAAATAAATTAGTTATCAAAATGGTGTAAGAAATAAAATATGTTCATTCATCTCCAGCATTGTAATTGCAGACATTGGTCAATTGCATTAAATTATAGCTTGCATTTAAGCATTTACACTCTAGTTCTTTTATATTGAATTCTCCTTTTCCGAAGATATTAAAATCAAGTTATTTTTTCCCTATTTTTCCATGTCTGTAAAGGATTTTTACATAGGAAACAAATTCTTTGAACAATGTGTTGAAAATGATTTGTAGGAAGGTAGGCATACGAGAATCTGTTTAGAATTCCTCACATGATATAACTACCATACAATGTAATGGTGGAGATCTAGATGGACAACTAGATAGATAGATACTAAATAATATTACGCCTGCTAAGCATTGTAATTATAAATATAGATAGTACGGTCTTAAATACAAAAAGTATAATATGTAGACCTATACACAATGTTTAGTCAGTCAAAGGGATTTATTATTTCCCACAAACAATATTACTGCATACGTGGGAAAGTGGGAATAGTAATAAGTAAGAAAACTTGATTCTCTCATGCAACTTAGTCAGTGGGATTCGGAGACCATTTCATCAGAATATATAAAATAGGTTTGGTTAATATGCGAATAGAAATATATAAAAAAACATTTGTTGTGAACTTGAGGATTGGATTATTGGATTATCTATATATGAAAAGGAGTTGTGGGTCAGTCCCCATATTTCCTATTGGCTATTGATATTGCTTGGCGGAAAGTTTAAACTTTCTTAACTTCTCTCCAAGCAACAAACAAACGAGTGTTGTAGCAAGGAGGATGGTTGAGAGGTTGTGGCTACTATTCCCACACATACTCACCTGCCCAAACAACATCG
>JAAAYG020038762.1:0-13458 GCA_009936455.2 Tomocerus minor
TTTCGCCATAAATCATGCAGTTTTCACTGAACCAACAACCGCTACTTATTTACAGCCGTTTTTACAATGGTTTATTTCCATATTTTTTTGTACCGCACTAATAAACCTCCCAGAATAAATGTTACAAGAATTAAGAATTAAAAACTTTTGAACTATTTCTGTTGATTGTTGTAAAATGTAACATTTGCAGTAAGACTAACATTGCTGACCATGTGCGGTAATACTCCTCCCTGATACGAACTGTGAGGGATTTTTCCGTCATATTTTGAAACTTCCGATTCCGTGGGAAGTTTTATGGATTTTTAAATTTTTTCAACATATTCTTGTGTTCTCTTCGCTAGGTACTCAAATAACGATTTTTGGGCACTTTTTCAATTATTTTCGGGTCTCATTAATGAGATCCTTGATATAAAATGTACATTGACGGATGTGTTGATTGAGTGATGACATTTTGTGCTGCAAGCATAAATAGATTTATCACAGTCGTGCTCTATAGTTACAATAACTAGTACGTACATATCATTTTTCTTTTTGTTGTATGTAAACCCAAGGTTTCCACCCAAGTCACAAGTTATGTTCTTAAAAACATAAACAGTGTGGAACGTGAATGATTAAGTAATTGATAGTTTGGAGGTCACACACACGTCCGCTCGTTCGTGCATGCGCATACGAAATAAGTACATAATATTTTTTTGCGTTGCAATTCGTCAGTTTTCATTATCAACCTAGAGTCCAAGTCCAGTGTATGTTTAAATGTGTTTAGATTATTATATATGATATTATGTATGCATTGATTTTTTGTACCAGTATGGACATGGACTACTTTATGAATATTCTAAGAAACAAAAAACTTTTTAATTCAATATTTTTTTTTAATTTTATTAATGCTGAATAGAAGGCTGCGGGAAACTTTCCTATTTGCAGGTTCCCTGAAATCACTCCGGGCAGGTGGCTGTGTGGGGAACTTGCCTACTAGGAAGTTTCCCAAGTGGTATGGCAATGCTATTATAATTATAAGTTTACGATATTTTCTGAAAAAGCCGTGGTTTGAGTCCTCAGCATGTGTGAAGGTGTGGTGTGAAAGCTGTGGACTCTGCTGAATTTTTAATTGGGTTATCACTTAAGTATTTCATTAATTTAGGAACAGTTAAGATGTTACCGACTTGGCTCAGTTTTCCTCTGCTACTTCCATATCGAATCAATGTAGGGTCATTAAGTTCACTTATACCATATTCTGCTAATGGTCCTTTCAAGTAAGGTTTGCATTAATGTTTCATTTTTACTATTATCAATTAATTTTTATAATATAATTAATTTTATAGCAAGCTTTTCTGCGAAATTAATAAGAAGCCCGATTCAAAAAGGGCAACAAACGAACCTTTGCATTATTAGGTAATTTGCGTTTTAAGATAAGGGAGTATTGGAGTATAGTATACCCCGAAATTGCCATTTCACATCTTAGGGCATAACTCCAAAAATACTGCATTTAAAAAAGATCTGTTTAACTCTAAAACTGAAGTGGCCAACTATCTCGGACACTTCTACGGAAAACTTCCAAAAAATATAGTAAATACTGTCGGATTCACATTCATAGGCAGTTTTCCCTTGGAACGGCAATTTCGTCTCCCTTGGATTAGTCAATTTATTTGAAATACACTCCTCTGATATGGTAATTATTATGACAAACTATATTATGATTTTCAATGGGATAGTTTTTATGTAAAATACATACTGTTGCGAGGTACCTCTCGGATATACAAATAGTACAATTGAGCATTGAAGATAAAATACATCATTGACCAATCCAAGAGAATGAAAGCTGCATTGGAATGTCAATCCGACAGTACAATGCAATTTACGTTTTTCAGAAAAAAAATATTTTCCATGACAACAACCTGCTTTTAGAAATTTGCAAATTGTACCTTATTTACAGTTTTTGAACGTTTTCCGTTGAAGTGTCCGAAATATTTGAATCACTTTATGTTTAGAGCCAAACCAACTTTTTTAAATGCAGTATTTTTTGAGTTATGCCCTAAGCCTTGAAATGACTATTTCCGGGTATATCCCACCTTACGGTTAACCTTAAAATCGAATACTTTCACTTGACCGTAAATATTTAGCGTCTAAGCTTCCATTTGTGGAATAACGTTCAAAACGCTACGCTAAAAATAACATTAAGTCTGTTGAGTTTGATAGTTACCCTTGCAACTTCAATTGGAAATAACAAAAAACTGTTTTAAGCAGGTACGAAAATGAACCCTAAGCAAACGTTAAAATCGAGATTTAGTGTTCATTTTAATATTTTTGAACCGTACCTTAGTTTGAACATAAATTGAAAGTTTATCATTATTGGGGTATTTTTTTCTGATTTAAGGTTTGTGTTCAGATTGAGCGTAATTTTACTTAAAACGCAAATTGCCTATTGTATTAAAAACTAACTGTTACAATTCAATTAAAATAATCCAGCATATCTGTCTGCACATTATAACTGAATATCACAGAAATGTTCAATCTTGTTAGAAATATCGGGTGAGACTAGGAAGCCGACGGCACGTTAGCCGAAGCCGTAGGTACCGGAAGCAGAGGCCGTAAGCACCGGACTTGGACTTACGGTATCTTCGGCTTCCGGTACCTCCGGCTTCGGCTAGCCGTACCTTCGTTTTCGGATAGCGGTACTTTCGACTAACGGTACATTCAGTCTTCGGCTAGCAGTACCGTGGCATGTTCAGCTTTGGCCCCAGATTTTACCGTGACTTTGGCTTCCGGTGCCTACGGCCTCGGGGGTACTTTCGGCTTCGGCCTCCTGTACCTACAGCCTCGGGTTCGGTTGAAAGTCTTCGGCTATCGATAGCCGAAGGTTCGCCTTGCTGTACTCACCTATCATAGTGCGCTATTTCAAACAAATTTGAGCAATCCAATAATATTCGGGTATATAATGCACAGAAATGCAGGATTAGGTTGTGACAGTATTGACGTAACTCTGGTAATACTATAAGTGTATATTTATATATATATATCAATAATTATTGGTTTCAGGCGTACGTTGATGGCCCTTTTTCGTTTGGCTTGGTCAAACAAATTGCAACTGCCTCTTTTGATCACGGTGTGTTTCATGGCTTTTGACATCCGTTTACAATTAGAAATAAATATTTTCTGGGAAGCCAATCATCAAAACGGACGAAACCGGCAGGCTAACGTAAATGCACAAGTAATAGTACCACCCGTTGTAGACGTTTCTGCGAACGAGGGAGACGATAACTCCATAAACGACTCAGATGACGACGATGAAACAGACTCTGACGAAACTGAGCTTCAGTCACTCAAAGACAATAATGATTCAGATGATACTGAAGACGAAGGAGAAAGCGAAAGGCCAAATCCACAGTCGAGGTTTTTTTCCGGCTCTGATCATAACTTTTCTGACCGTAATTCAAATGGAGAGAATGAGGACTGGGATGGGGATGGCAACCCACCTATTGTCGTAGAAGTGGAAATCCATCGAGCGAACAATTTGTCAATGCCAAAACAAGAAAAGAAATCATATGTAGTAAGATTAAATGATTGCCGTTACAATTGCTGTAACGCGAACGAAACTTGTGAAATTAGTGTTTTTGACACAGAAAGGCGCCAGACTGTGTATAAGGCTTTCGCCAAATATAATACGTTGAATGTAATGGAACGGCTCATCCCAGTGCCTTTGCTGTCTAAAACTAAACTTTTATTAAATATGAATGCTCAAAAAAGTTTAAAACTACGGGACGTCAATTGTCTGTGTGATCCTTCCAAAATATTTAGTTCACTGTGCGATCCAAACTTTTTGTTTTTATCTTCAAAAATAAGTGAAAATTAATGTTTCTAACTGTTATTATAAAAAAAGGATTAAACTTTGCTCTCTTGTACACAATAGAAAAAACTTTTAGAAAAGCTGGTACACAAATATAATTTTTTAAATTATATATATAGTAGTAATTGCCAAATTGTAGATATAGTCTAAGTTACGCTAACGTTAACACTTTTTTAGCGTTTGTTCTTAATTTTTGTTGTTAGCAAATGTATTATCTGAAAGTACAAAATTTAAATTGACTTCCTAATATTATTATGTTAGTATGTTAGTAATAGTTTAGTAATCAAATCTTATCAAGTTGAACCTTTAACCATACCAAATATGGAAATTCCTGCTAGTTATTGAATCTTCTGACTTCCTTCCTTACAGCTTGTACTATATACAATTTATATTATATGTTCATTAAAATATTTCAGAGTGAATGTAAATTAAACCGGCAAATTGAAATGTATTGCTGTATACACGCATTGAGTGCTGACAGTAAAATAAATGTGTTAAGTTAACCACCGTAATTTGTATCATATACCTTTGGACTATAAGAAGATTTCTACGATTTCGAGCATGCTGAATAGTAGATTGAAGTCGTGTTGGGTGGAGGAAGTGGGTAAATTCTCTCGTAGTTCCAATTCTTACCACATGTACACTCTAGCAGTATATTTGAGGGAGTATCCGGCTAGAAATAAAAAATCTCTAAAATTGTAAAAAGGATGTAGATACTCCGTTATCCTTGTGATTTGGCCCATGTCAGAAATGTTGTTACAAGAGTTACTAGTTATAAGTTTTTAGTATTTTATCTAGATGCACCGCAAACGTAATTGGATACTTTGTTTAAAGACTGTCAACAGAGATTCTTAGAACAAAGAATATGAATTGATATGAATTGATGACCCTCAACTCGCTTTCGTTCTGCGTGAACAGTGCAGGCAGATATATAGGAACAACAATATGCCCTCAAATCTTATTTATTTATCTGTGCACTGTGACAGCGGATGCAGTTCAGTGCATCTGCTTAGTGTCCAGTTTGACAAATAAAGATAAAATAAGTTGAGAAAGACCAGGATTTCTGTTGCAATTCTCACACTTTAACGATAGAATACTTAAAGAAATATTTGTCGTTCTACTACTTTCTAAATGTATTTTGTGATCTCCATTTTAGTTATAAACAAAATATTTTGTGAAGACTACTTTTGTAAAACCCACAATTAACATTTACACATAAATAAACTGATAGTACAAAGCTCAGCCCTAGTTTTAAAATGCATACTCTCTGTCTCAGACTCAATCTCAGAAATATTGAATGTAACTAAATTGTCCTGTTTTTCATACTCCACCCACTTGTCCGTTATATCCGTTCATTGATTCATTGGCGTTCATATTTTTTGTTGTAACCTCGATGGTAGCACACTTTTGAATAAAGGCACGCATAATTAAGATTGTTGGGCATAAATCCCACTGATTGTCAACATTTTGAACATAATTTTCCTATGAACATTTTTCATAAATAAAACCACTCGTTTAGGTATGAATTCTACAATATAATTAAATCGAAAAAGAGGAGTAGCAATATAATTATAAAATTGCCTAGACTACATCGCCCCCACCCTCTCCACCTCTTACCCCGCCCACTTTTCTTAAAATTCTTTTTTGAAGTCTGTTTTCAGTATTGACAGTTTATGTGACCACTCAATAAGAAAACCAAGAAAAATGGACTAAATCGCCCCACCCTCTGCACCCCGTACCCCGTTACATTGCTACTCTGTTTACAACAGTCTATTCAGAGTGACGTGATCGCTATGTTTGCATCTGTTCTGTCTGTCCGTCCGTCTGTCCCTGTGCACGATATCTTTTGAACCGATTGAAATTTTCTGTGTGTCATCTGGAGGTCAAAGTTCTATTACGGGGTCACTGCAATTACAGGGTCATGATGACCTAATAATTTCTCTTTAACATTTAATGGAAGGAATGTAAATAAGTTATCTAAATAGTAGAAGCACTGTTTTTCTTTTTATACTACTGGAAATTATAGATCCGTAGAAGCGGTAAGATTTGCATAAAAATTTGTTTCACTATAAAATTCAATGTTAGGTAGAAGCGATATCAATATTTTTATGCTACCTATCAAACAATTATTAGAAGCACAATAGATATTTTGATGTACCTTTTTATACATTGACTATTAAAATGAACAAAAAGTGAGCGCGCCCTGTGGGCCGATTGAGCCCATTTTGAATAGGGTTCGTTACGGGCCTAACTGCAATGTTTATGAATAATTTGGTCAACCTCCGTCATTGCGTTCGAGAGTTATCGTGCTAAAGGACGGACGTACGGACAGAATGTGTGATTCCATAAGCTCTCCTAGGGCGAGCTAAAACGTAAATTAGTCTAATATGGTAAAGGCTCGCCTTAACAGTAAGCGCGCTATCTCGGTAACCTGTGGACCGATTGCGCCTATTTTGAATAGGGTTCGTCACGGGTCCATATGCAATGTTTATGCATAGTTTGGTCAGCCTCCGTCAATGTGTTCGAGAGTTATCGTGTTAACAGACGGACGGACAGAATGTGCGATTTTATAAGGTCTCCTAGGGCGAGCTAAAACGTCCCTTATAGATCTTCACAGAAATGTAATATATTTTAATTAGTATATTTCAAAAACACAGATTCGAGTCGAATGCATTACTTGGCATTAGAATTTACTGGTTACCAAAGTCAGTCAGAAGCGAAAATAGGCAACGTATGGCTATTGGATTCTGTTGGATGAGACAGTAGCGATGTTTTAATCAAGTTTTATTTCATTGGACACGATCAATCTTGGTAAGACCCTAGGCCCTAGGGCTTAAACTTAATATCAATTCGAATGGGCACTAAAGAAATATGTAATCTACATGCAAATTGAGGTAACTTGCTTAAGTCGTGTACTGGGTAGTCGTATTTCTGGACATACTACTACAATTATTGTGCATGTAGCACCTTTAGCAACTGTCAACAGCAGAAAATAAATTGGAATCCGCACTCCTGCACCGCAGTGTTTTCTTGCCGAATTTTATCTAGCTTGAAATATAGATCTTACTTGAGCCTCTATCAGGAATCTAATTTACTCATGGATTACTTTATCCTGCAGTGGATTCTGTGTGTGGGCAATCTACACTGGGACTGGGACATGTAGTCATCACTGGGACATCAAGTCTCTTATACGTACGCATAAAAAGCCCCCAAGAACTCTTTAGCTTATTGTGTGCAAGGAATTCACAAAGGAAAATATATCATATTCTAAGAAATCGAGTATTTTCTTGAGATGTAACATTTACAAAATGCTACAACGCTCTCGATTTACCCATAATTCAGTTTTTAAGTTGACCACCGGCTTAAGATATAATTATTTATGATTCTTCCTTTTGTCCTACCTATAATATTATTAGCACAATTGGAGAATACAATAAAACGCAATTGTGTGTGTGGCTTCCTGGCTTCCTCTTCCATTCAATCATCAAAATTTTTTAATCTCCAGATCCTTCCCAATCGACCATTTGCTTACAATTTTGCGTCAATATTGTAGGCTCTAGATCACTGTTGCCCGGGTGAATGATACTGACGTAGGCTGAAGCAATTAGGCAGGTAGTGTAAAATAAATGTCGTAGGCTGGTAAGCAAAATTTAGCAGAAAACAAGATAGGTCTACTAATTAATGTACTTGCTTTTCATACATCATCAGATTTTAAGAAGAAATAAATTGAAGCCTTTATGATGTAAATAGTGAAGTTAAAAAAATGGTCGTACAGGAATCGAACCTGAGCACTTTCGATCGCATGTCTAATTGTGAACCAAGTCGCCCTTATAATTTTTTTAACTTCACTAGGTATTTACATCATAAAGGCTTCAATTTATTTCTTCTTAAGATAGGTCTATTTATTTTGCATAAATTAAGCAGAAACAGAACTAGGAAATTATTTATCATTCAAGGGAAAAGTAAGGCATGGCACGAAAAAAATCAAGAAAAGATGGCTCCTGTCGAGGATGAAGTCAAATCACAATTAGCTTTGATTGTTGTCTGAAAATTGCACGCAGGGACAAACAACCATTAAAGGGACGGATGGAGACATTGTCGTGTTAGGGAAAGGTATCTCTTCCCTGCTGCTCCTGGAATGGAAATAACGGCCAGGCAGTTGGGATGGGCATGGAGAAGGTGACCGGCTGGGTATGTTTTACATACCCAGCTGAACTCAAAATGCCCCCAAGCAGATGGGGGCATTTTACGATTTTGTTGACCAATCAGCAGGCAGCTGTTAAGAAATTCATGAATTGGCCGATTCATTAACTGATGCGGACACGGCGGACAGTGAGCCAAAATTGCACAAAGATACCTTAATAATATGTGTAAAATATCATGCTTACAATGTAGTTGACAAGTTTCTTTCTGTATACTTTGCGACAAAGATTTTAAAATCCCATAAGGATTATGCCGCAGTGGTGTTGAGTGTGATTTAAAATGCAAAATTTTCAAACCCAGATTTCGACAGTTTGGGAAAAAGTACAAAGCTGCAAAAATTATCAAAAAAAGAATAAAGAATTCTTAGGTCACAGGGATCTGAAACTTTGTTTTTCTAAATATACGATAAAAATCGAAATACATTTTTTAAATACATTTCCACTCCACAAAGCCAATATTTCTCAAACGGAATTTTATTTTTGCAAATGTTAGAAACCTGTGCCATCAAAAATTATTAACAGATTTAAAAAATATTTATTCCGCATTGCTGTACATTAAGCAGTTCTTCTTGAATCAGGGCTGCAAAACATGTCAACTCCTCCTTAACATGTACAATAGATATCTGCCTGTATAAATGGTTATTTGGCGTTATTTATGTTTCTTTCTGTTTTAGACCACCTTCTTGTAGACAACTGGTGTATGGACAATACGCGTAACGTCTGTTAATTACACCACTACTAGCCTGAAAATTCTAGGCATTACGCTTAATGCCTTATAACGCCTACTGCTGCTAAAACATAAAATAAAAATCTGAAAAGACAAGAAGAGACCATAAGAATAAATTATTGTGGCCATAAGTTATCCAAAAATAACATTCACATCATCAAATATTACAAACTGTTTCTATTAAGCTTTAGGTACCTACTTTGTTTGGTATAAAATATTGATACTACTTCTACCAAACTTTAAATATTGTAATACTACAAAATAATGAATACTACTTCTAATTATCATTCAAGACAATTTTTAGTCTAACAAGTTGATTTTTCGCTTATATACATTGGCAGTCCTTATGTGTATTATACATGTTTCCTCAAAGTTGTGTACAGGCTACCTTCACTCAAGGCAAGATTCTGTTACGGCCTGCCACTTGTTTTTACAGCAGTTGTTATGGTTTATTTTTATGAGAGAAATGGATAAAGTGTGCAGGGGCACACAACATTCTGTATTTGTAATATTATTGTAATATGAGCGTGACATTGATATAATTATGTCACGCTCTTTTTTTCATTACTTGCTTACTTTTCAATGCTTTCATTACTTGCGCTACTTTTCATTATTCGGTTCATACCCTAAGGAAAAGCTGTCGCTTAATAATCTAAATATATTTTGTCCGTTGTTGACACAAAATCTTAAACCATAGTAAATTCTCAATTCGTCAACGGAAATTTTTAAAATGAGAAACAATCACTTGCGTCTTTCGTGCCGAGCGAAGCGCAAATTGTCTTTTGTTGATTAATGTAGAAAGATAATATTGATCTAAATGCAACGCAGCATGTTCCTTCATGCCGTAACGACAAATGTTTTGCGAAGTTTCTCTGTATGCGATCACTTTGTCTGTCTGTCTATCTGTCCGTCCGGCAGTCCCTTCAGACGATAGCTTTTGAATGCATTGACGTACAACAACCAAACTTGGCATCTATATACAGGGTGGCCCAGAATGAAGTGCCCTAAATCTTTCTCTCACTTTCTCTATTAATAACTCAAAAAGTAGCAATGCTATTGCAACAAGGTAAACGTCATGTGAAAGAGGGTTATTTTTTTAGTAGAATAGGGTGATACGAGCTCTTTAGCTAGACCAATGCTTGTTTGGTAAAATTCAAAGCACCAGAATGTGGAGTCAAAAAAACCCAGGTTTTCGAATTCCATCCGAATTAAAGAGCAAAACGGTGTGTGTTTGGGCAGCAATTGGGTTGACGAGAACTTCCGTAATAAATGGCAGCCTCTGTCTTGGCAGAGGCGGCCATCAAACCAGCTTCGGACATCTAAGCGAAAGTGCGCTAGAACACCATCTTGACAAATGAGAAAATCTTCATAATTTAGCAAAAACGTCGAATTGCTGGTAAGATGAGGTCATTGAGGATAGCCAAGTATCGGTACCGTTGCAAGTTCCGTTAAAAAAGAACGAGCGATTATCCCTCCAGACCAAATTGCTGCTCAAACACACCGTTTTGCTCTTTAATCACATGGAATTCGAAAGCTTGGGTTTTCTTGACTCCATATTCTGGTGTTTTGAATGTTACCAAGCAAGCATTAGCTTAGCTAAAGAGGTCGTATCACCCTATTCTACTAAAACAATAACCCTTTTTCACATGCCGTGTACCTTATTGCAATAGCGTTGTTACTTTTTGAGTTATTAATAGAGAAAGTGAGAGAAAGATTTAGGGCACTTCATTCTGGCCCACCCTGTACATCAATAGGATCACCCAGTTCACAAATGGGGTCACAGCGACTACGGTGTCACCGTGGAATTACTAACCGTAGACACAATAAGTTGTGAACCAATACACGTTTTTTATTCAAATTCTCTACACATACTACTAGTGTTTAAATACAGATGTTGACATACTAGGTCAATAGTTTAATGTCTTAATTACACTACTACCTAATACGCCATACTACTACCACAATTACTATTCTAATAAACTGTTGTAAACAGAGTAGCAATGCAGCGGTAATTTATTTACGAAAACAAAATTCAAAAATGTAGAATTTTAAGAAAAGTGGGTGTGGCAAGGGGTAAAGAGGGTGGGGGCGATTTTGTTATTGAGAGGACACATTACTCAATACTGAAAACAGAATTCAAAAATGTAGAATTTAAGAAAAGTGGGTGTGGCAGGGGGTAAAGAGGGTGGGGGCGATTTTGTCCATTTTTCTGGATTTTGTTATTGAGAGGACACATGACTCAATACTGAAAACAGAATTCAAAAAAGTTGACTAAAAATATGAAAAAATGGGCTCAGATAGATAGATACATACATAGATACTAGATACATACATACATACACAGACAGAACTTCAAAGCATTCCCATAATGTAGCTACCGCTACATAATAATGCACAATGCACTACGCATATACTACATATTACAATTATGTGTTTTCGAACGCTTGCACGTCACTATTCGAAATACTTCCTACCTACACACTACTATGCTGTTAATAAACTCACGTTTCTCTGCAATTACAACTGTTTGACAACAGTTTATTGATGCTGAAGCACATCAAGAATAGGTACCTAATGAAGCTCACTGAGGATACTAACCAATTTGGTATATATGAAACGTTTTAAATATTTACACTTGAACGTCATAATTAGGTACTATTTGCTTTTTAATATATAAGGCAAATATGCATAGAGTAATTATTACCCTTATTATACCTGAATATTAAACCTTTTTGGCTACTGTTTCGTTCATATATGCTCGAAAAGGGAGAAATTAATGTAGTTGATGTTCACGTAGATTTAAATGTGTTCAGTGAGTGGAACCTAAACTTGACGGTAAAATAGAAAAGCAAGTCCAAGATCAAATTGCATTCCATAACGTAACTGATATCATGATAGAGATATAAACCATATCCACATTAAGCAAAGCAAACCAGATCAAAGTTAAAATACAATTTAATATCCTTTTGTTGTAATTTTATGCAGCCAAAGCATGTGGATATAGAATATTCTGACCCACAGATTACTTTTAATTCTCATACTCCCAATTTATATGGAAGTTTATACAATACAATAGTTAAGAATCACAACTCCTTAATTGTGCATTGTGCACAGTGGTTACGCATATTTTCATTTGTATTTCTGGTTAGTTAGTCGTGGCAGCAGCAGCAGCTGAGATAGGACTTTCAGGATATTGCCATTAAAATAAAAACTACATAAAAAATAAACTGCACAGAGGTACCAACGAGCTGCGACCTACAATATATTTCACGATTGTGTCATATTATTTCAGCTTAGTTGGTACACCTTGTACTTGTACCTAATACCTAACAAATATTATGGCAATAAAATTGTCGTGATTCGCTGAAATAAAATTCTATTTCTGTATTTGTATAATTTACATTTCACAGTTAAAACGATTTGAAAGTTTCTCGCATTTTAGATAGCGATCAGTTGTCAGTATTCCGTCACAATCCCACAGTACAAATGAACCTATAGAAATTTACTTACAACCTTAGTACAGGTGCACATAGATAGTACATTAAATACCCAGTCTATTATAACTTTAGAGAGCAATAAGAGAACAGAAATTTATTATTATCTGTCTCTAGCATTAGATCTATCATTCTTGTATTTTACATGCAAGTCCAAGTCTAGTCCTAATTTAAGAACAGATTCTGTGCAGTTGAGCTCAGAAGGAAAGACATTAGATTCTTGATAAAACTAAAAGTTTCAATTGAGTTGCGACAACCGGATGGACAACAGTACTTCTTCCCAGAAAAAAATAGAAAGTATTAGCCTTAGAACTAGAACAAACGTTGATTTAGAGTGTATTTACTGTTTGTTGTTACTGCCTAGCTCGCAACTTGCCCCAGGAACATTTGTTTTTTAAGTTTCATGAATTACTATTCGAAATAATATACAGACAGAAGTACAATACATAGAATACAATCTGTACTGCCATAAAAAATAGTTCAGCTAAAGATTTCAAATATTTAAGTTCCCTTAATGTCAAAATTCTAAAATTACTTGGAACACCATTGGAACAATGCCCCGAAATAGATTTCGCAATGGGAGTTGGTTCTGTTGTTCACTCTCATGCATTTTTAAGATTTTTGTTGGGCTAGTAGTCGTTAGCCTCTTTGCCAAATATCAGAGTGTGTCAAGCAACGCTAGCAATGCATACAATCCCCGTAAGAAAGACAAAATTGAAAACAGCTCGCAGTTGTTTGTTGAAATTTCCCCAGAATGCCACTACGATAAATTCGATTTTAAGATAATGGCTGAGGCTTTGCAGCGAGGTCTAAGGTTTTATGAAAAAAATACAGACCAACTTATTCTGGATGCTGCTTTGGGGACGAGGATTGTCGAAGGTATGAACTTTTTGAATCCTTAGATTACTATTAAAATCAACAGAATAGGTTTCATTGCATTTATCGTAAGATTTGCAACTAGGAACTTCCAACTACAGTTTACAAATCCCCACTAGTTATTGGCTACTCGAAAAAATATTTATTTTTATAATTATTGTTACCTACAGGACAATTGAATCAAGCTTTGAAGGCTCATCCTAATCTTCCCCCTTTACTAAGTCTCTATTTGAAGTATATGTTGAAGCGGTCTGCGGCTATTAGCGAAAAGATAGTTAGGACTGTAGAGGGGAGTAAAATATCTTCCATGGAGAA
>JAAAYG020038817.1:0-85289 GCA_009936455.2 Tomocerus minor
ATTTGTAATTTATTACTGTGTCTATATGGCAAACTTTAAATGTAAAGTCAGTTGACTAATAAAGTCTTCCTCCTCCTGTAATTGGTTACATCAGAAATTACTAATTTTTTCATACACTATTGGCTTTATTACATATCTATAATGAACCAAAAATTACTGACAAAAGTAAATTTATTTGCACTAATCATATTTAAAAGACCTTTAAATAAAGTTCCAATTAATTTATAACATGATAATATTCATTATTTGTCTCATTTTACAATTAATATAATATTATTTGAATTTTTTCCTTTGATTTTGTCTGGCTTATTTTCAAACTATTTTCGGTATTAATACCGGTATAATACCGGTATAATACCGGAAATACCGAATACCGGTATTGAAAAAATGATCCCGTTATTGCACACCCTATCGGTGACATTGCATTGCAGTTTAGTATGTGCCTTCTCGCGCCATGCTATAACACCAGGTATGGTATGCCAACAGCCGACAGCTCAACAAAACGGCTTCCGACCACTGTTGTGGAAAGAAGCTTTGTTAGACCGTCGGGTGTCGTTATACTTTTGGCTCGGTTGAGTACATACATTGTAAGCAAGGCCGGACCCAGGGGGGGGGGCTTAGTAGGCTCCAGCCCCCCCCCCCCCGAAATGTCGAGAAAAAGAGAATATTTTGGAAAAATGCTCAAAATTTTCCGCGCTTCGCGGGAAATATCGTAATTTTCATCAATTTTTGGCCTTAACCCAGAAAATATTTCGCGCGCAGCGCGAAATATAGCAGTTCTAATACTGCTATAAAATGTTTTTGGCTTCGAGCCCCCCCCCCCGAAATTTATTCCTGCGTCCGGCCTTGATTGTAAGGTAATATAATGTAATGTTCAATAAATAATGAAGTATGTTTGAGTCATACAGTGTGTATTAGAAAGATTGTTACAAAAGCAAGAAAATGAATGTAAAGATATTTGTCAAGAAAATTAAAACTGTAATTCACTCTTGCAACGTTGCAACTTCGGCTTTACTGACCGAACCGAACCATTGCCTCCCAAAAATTTTACCTGACCGAAACTAAAAAGGGGTTTTGCGAAACTTCATGGAAACGAATCGCATCAGTAGTACCAGAAAAAAAATGAACAAACCGAATCAGAACCATGAAAATTTTGGACCGAATGGAAACATCAACGTTTCGCGAATACAAATGAAGAAATGGCTTGCAATTGCAAGGCTTCTAATTTAGAGAACTTAGCCGAACTACTTGCTCTCTAAAGACCAAACGAAGCGACCATGTGGTTTTGTAAAACTTCTTCGAAAGCAAAGCAAAACATTGTAATATAGAATTCATAATTAAATAAATAAAATTGAATTCTTTATCAGTACAAAAATTGTCTAAACTACTAAGAATTTGGTTCAAAGATCTACATGCCACCATTTTTCGCTTCAGCTTTCACTATTGTCACTTTGATATTATTAGCGGTCAAATATTCCCTCAGGCACAGCCACCACGATTCGAATGGTTATTGAAATACTAAGTAGGTACTAACTTGGAAGATTAATACTAAGTGAGATACACATGTGCGTTGCCTTTCTGCAAGGGTAGATTTTTTCTTCCTCTATCGCATTCTTTTTTATTTTTATATCCATCCAGAATTCATTTGCATTACTTCACTTCAAACAGCAACAACAAAGAATTTTCAGCTGGTTACAAAAATGTCACCAGACAAAATTTACCTGTGTACCAGACAAAATACGTACTTCCGTAAAACTGGCTTACTACCGCCGATCCTATAATCCGCTCGCATAACTCAATCCATACCGAATAACTAATCAATTGCAAATTGCAATAAATCTTTATTATATTATATGTTTTACTTTACTGACTGCGTCGAAATGTATACAAATGCAAATGTATCCGATTCGGTTGGAATAATAGAATTTGGTTTCGTTTAGTTCAGCAACAACGTACTTCAGTGTACTAGGCCTCACTGAGACACGACGCGATGCGTGGTTGCTTTTTCTGATGTGCATCCGCTGTTTGAAACTTAAAGGTACAGTCTCATAATTGCTCGTTCAGGGCTGCTATGTAGCATAGATTTGACTATTTGACAGTTTATGTAGACAAAACGAAATGAGACAAAAATGTGGATGTCATTAGTCATTGCAAATAAAATATTTGGAAATTCAAAATTATTACTTTATTAAAAATAAAAAAGTCGTATATATATGCTTATGAATTTCATATACATTTTTATTGTAATTGATTTATACCAACCACGTACAAACAAATGCTTAGTAAGTACTTTTAAGGCAAGAAGAGGGTTAAAGGATCGATAGACGCGTGAATATTTGACATTGCATGTAGTTAATATTAAAAGGGTAGCTGTAATGGCTAAGGAGGACTAAACAGAAGAAAATTATAATATAGGAAAGTGTATAATATTATCATTGATATCCTAAACAAAGAATTTGTGCAAAGAAGCCTAGAAATTCAGACAGATCTTACAGGAAAATAGGTACTGATTGTTAATGAGATATTCATCTCCCAGTTGCTGCCGTCATGTATTTGTGGAATAGAAATTTGTTTGAAATTCAGCAACCTTCTGATTTCATATCTTTAATCTATTAAAGATACGGAATACATAAAAAAATAAAAGTTTATAATACGTTAACATAAATATGTAGGAAAATGTTGGAATATATATTTTGGTATATATCTTTATGGCTAATGCGTCACTTATGCTCATTGTATTTATGTCATTGTTCTTTCGTTGTCATGAATATTTGCCATTTTTCAACTTTACGGCGTACTCAACGTCACTGCGGTAAAGCGACAAATCCTTATGGGAAAAATTTAAAATACTTGTCGCTAAGTATGTCTCCCAATATCTTGTCTAGTAGGTAGTCCTTAAGGAAACCCTTCAAACGTATTTATATTAACGTATTATAAACTTTCAAATTTTTATATGTATTCAGTGTGTTTACTGGTATCCAAATTAAAGATATGAAATCATTCGGCTTCTGAATTTAAAACAAATCTTTATTCCGCAAAATACATGGTGGCAGCAACCGGGAGATGAATATCTCATTAGCAAACAGTACACATTTTCCTGTATGGTCTGCCTAAATTTCTATGCTCCCTTGCACAAAATTTTTGTTTCGGATAGCAATGATTAATATTATACACTTACCTATATAATTACAGATATTTCCATGTAGGTACCTATTCTACATACATTTCATTACACATATTTAATTATTTAATCGCGGTAAGTATATAGCATACATGCAGTATGTGAATGCCATGTGGCATGACGGTGTAGTACAACAGATTGAACATTATTTATTTTGCTTGCTTTCCTACCTACTACACTATCTAGACGTGCTCACCTTGAAAATGATTCGCACTCTATACTTAATTTAACAATGTAACGTACTTCTTACGTTTTGAAATGTTTTGCTGGTATATCAGTCTGTAAGTGATTTAATAAGAAACTGATTCAAACTTGTAAATCATATCGAAACGAAGTAAAGTAACAAAATTATTCCCCATGAGATTCGCGAGTATATATATATTTACGCGCAATCTGTGTGATTCTTATTTCGAAGCGATAACGCGTTTAACCTCATTGCCGTTTACAAATACGGTCTCATTTTGCAAATTTTGAAAATTCTAATATTGTACTCTTTCAGGGAGCGGAGGAATAAAAATGGGATTTCTCCAAGGTGAGCATAATTCGTTATTCAAAACCAAATTACACCACAACCCACGCCTACCCCACTTGTAAGCCTGGAAAAGCAGGAAAAATATTATTTCGATTTGATTCGACGCCACTTCACATGCCATATGAATGACGTATTCACAGTAGATGTGCCACAATTTATTATGGCCGTGTCTTGAAGAATGGTTTAGTGTGACTAAGAATGATTCACTTATTTCATGACCATGTTATGAATTAGGTACCTACCTACAATTACAATGATAATAATGAAATAGGTAGTACACAACAATGAGAATTGTAGACTGCAATTAACATTGATTTGCAATGTCAATTTGAGATTCCGACGAATGAGCTTCAGGTAGTTACGTCTGACGTTCCGAGTTTCTAAAAACATAGGAACTAATTTCATGATCATAACGTTAATATTCAATAACTTTTCCTGGGTACCGGTACCTGAGCCCAACAAATACACATACATAGAATTTATACTTTTCAGATCACAGATTGTAAGTATTACTTAACGCTTTTAAATACACATTGATAGCATTTATTAAACCAGTGGCAATTTCACCTATCCCTGCCAATCTAGTTTTTTATGTGCAAAACCTGTAGACAACAATTTCGGCTATTCGAACTGTCCTTGTTGCCCATTAGGTAGATATACAAGGTGGACTCTCGGACTTGGCTTTCGTACGCGCGCAGGAGGGTAATACTTAGGCTTGCATGAATTGTATGAATGTAAGTATGTACGAGGGTCATTTCATAAGTTTCTACCCTTTTTTAAACAATGATATTTTCAACAGTAATCAACGACTGCCCCCAAAATTTCGGTGCTTAATTAACTTATATACATGCATGCATGGACGAAAAATCTTTGAATTGGATTACCTCATTTGAGAGTTATCGTTTGCTAAGTAAACGCTATTTAATTTTCCAAATAAACAAGCGGTCAAAAATTTTAAAAACTGAAATTTTATTTTTTGAATAACTTTTTATCTTTAGAACTACAGGATAATATATTCAACGTAGCTTGCAAATGATTTGGTCAATTTTTTCCGTAGGCTATATCAATATGCTATGAGTTACGATTGCAGATTTGGACAATATAAAATGTGAGGCCAAAGAATGACTCATTTTTTAAAGGATTAGGATTTTATTTTTCCGGGATCGATGGGGGAGCAATTTTTCATGAAAGGGGGTCTATAATAACTATCAAATTATGCGCCACAATATTAGGTGAATAGGCCAAAGCAATCCAAAAAAAACGGGGTCAAATAAAATGACCTTCTACAAAACAATTCAATTCAATTCAAGTTTACAATTCAAAAGTGTCTAATTCCCCAGTCGATCCTCATGAATTCATCAAACTAATGCTGGTTTCATAAATTCCCAGCCTGTCTCCCTCTGCCTAACTGGTTCCCCAATCTTTTTTGAAAAAAACGCACCTTCCAGGTTGACAGGAAGGTGAAAAATAGCAAAACTGACACTTGTCACGTCAGGTGATCTCCTTCTACTACTCATATCTGCGTTAACTACCCGATGGAAAAACTGTGTAAAAGGATCAGGAAGATACGATGAAAAATTATATCATGTAGTCTTAAGGACAAAAAAGTTACGGAAGATAAAATGGTAGAAACTTAAGAAATGACCCTCCTATAGGAAGCAGTCCTTACTCCTTTCCTCCCCAAAGTGAGTGAACTACGCCGGTTAAAATTCTCGGTACTTTCCGAGGGTTATTCCATGCAATTTCTGGCACAGCCCATGCATGCTGCACTAGTAGTGCATCATACTTCAATGTAGTGCATATAAAAAGTACAATAATAGGAGAACTACAAGTGTATAAACACAAATTGTGCATGGGAAATACAAATTAAAAGTGATAGTAAACGTAGCAGGGAAGTGCTGAATTGGATTCTAATAATGAGAATGCGACTGGTAGGCACACATGAATAATAAAAATAATGTCAGTCAGTTCAGTGCTTTTAGTTTATTATATTCTGTTCGTTTTGTCCTGTCAGCGATTTGACAATTGAGATGTTTCTCAATAGGGAATGAAAAATAAAGAAACGTGCTTTTTAGTCCCCTTTATCACTTAGGCTACGATGGTTGGTACATATTATTATCTTTATTCGAGCATACTAAATGGTTCTGCACGCTGCTCCACGGCGGCTACCTAATATTGATAACAGAAGAGAAGAGCATCACTTTATTACGGAGTACAATGCCATATACTAAGTATGTACTTACGTCTGTCTGTACTCTGTGCATGTACCTATCTGAAATCTTTTTATGCTAGACGTAGTAAACTGTGACTCGATTTGAAACGTACGGAACTGCAGAAGTAACAATCCATAGCAATGCAGATGTAATATAGTTGCGAAAGCGAGGAATAGATGGCTGTCTTTGTGACCATTTTGCGAGGTAAAACAAAAAATATTACTGTGTAAGACTAGCGCAGTTTTTTTAAATTGCTGAATCCGTTTAGGAGCTATATATACCTTTTGACCTCGTGACATGGGAACTCCATTTTTATGTGGCATAATCGCATTGATGTTACTTGTACAAACAGAAAAATGACAGTATAAAATTATGATTGTCATGGTGTAATTATAAAGTATTCACACATTTGTTTGATGCATTGTGCAATTATTGTGTAATTAATGACTACCTCTTTGAAATTCTTGTAACTGATGTAATTACAGGCATATTAAATTATTAATAAAGGCGACCAAACTCAAAATTTTGGGACTTTTGTATCCATTTCCATTATATTAACAGCCATATCGCCTTAAAATACTTTCTCACACTAAAACGATATCTTTTAGGAATTATTTTTGATGACATTTTGATCCCGTGACCATAATTTTTCGCGAACATCAATCTAAAAACTTGAATATTATGCACAGAAGCGTTTACATTTACCTTAAAACAGTAGCAGAAGCTATTTTGCAGCACAGATAGGTAGATTGTTAGATAGACAGACAGAGTTAACGTTTCTATACAGTATCTTCCACTGCCGAATAAACTATGCAATGTATGTATGTATAATGTGTGTATGTACTCTCTGAGTTTATTTCAATAGCGAAATTGTGATTGCTGTAATAGTTGAGATTTGAGATAAAATGATTTGACAGGAAATCCAGACTGACTGACAATCTTCCCACTATGGCGATGAGTGTACAACTTCATGATTCACAGATTCTCAGGAAAATGGGTTGCAAAATAAACATGAAAAAACTCTTTGCAATAATGCATGGATAATATGTTCTATTTATTAAGGTTTGTGCATATCATCCCTTTCTTTAATTGACAGTTTCATGAATGTAACATGCTATTTGTTTGTAAACCATAAAAAGTAAAGATACACAAAAACTACGGCAATGGGTGGGTTTTGGATGGAAAGGAAACAGTGATGTCATTTCGGCATTGTTCTCGGCTTTTAATTGAGTGTGAATCACTTAATTGGCGCCGAATTAAAATTAAATTACGGAGTAACAACCTTTTAGCCAATCTGTCTTTGAATTGTACCCATCAACACTTGTAATTTAATTATATTTTTTTGTCCGCAGTTGCTCGTCACCCATTAATGCATCTCCTTTGACCATCAAATATGACGTTCAAAAATAAATTCTCAAAATGGTGGCTTCTCAGAGCCCTTCTAACAAAAGTTCCAAAATATAATACTCTCCTATTGTAAACATTTTGTTAATATAAGCAGGTAATCAATACTTGAGTAAACTAATATTTGAAGATTTAAATAACTAATTGGAAAATGGAGTCATTCATTTCATGCAAATGAATGAATTTTAGGAAATGACTGCATGAAGCGCAGTTTCTGGTATTAATTTGCAATTTCCAACTAATTTTCCAATAATTAATTTCTATGAAACTAATCTTTGAGAAGTATTAAATTTCATTGTAATCTATCCTTCTGATGGGGTACATATACAGGCAGAACCGGTAGCACATATTTAATAATTGGTAATAGTATATTTTAAGTTTTTAAGCTACCTATCTCCCTTTCCCTTGCAGTAATTCTTTCCTGGGCATAGCAGGATAGAGTTACATGATAGGATTCTCCAGATCCCTTAAAACAAAGCTTGTAATAGCCACACGAGTAAACTGATTCTGACTTTCTGACAGTAAAAATCATTTCTGTATTTTAGGCCGTATGCCCAGAGAGTTATGTATTCAGAAAATCATATTATATTCCGGGCTTATTTACATGATGTTATCAATTCTCGAATTTCAGAAGTCAGCTTCAGTTGTTTTAAAGCTTATTAGTAGATATGGATTAAATGCAAGGTTTTTGTTTGGACAGAATGAGCCATTAATTAGCGGCCTAATAGCTAAATTATATTTTGAGTTTCAAAGTCAGTAGGCTGAACATTACGGAATCAGGAATTATCTATGGGGTCTGCATTATTCAATTTAATTTGTGTATGCTCAGAAAATGGATAATATTAGGCTTACTGTCAGTAGTCGCTAAATGGTACTTTTACATAGAAAATGGGTTGTATAAGGGTCGAGTTCTCCGGTTCTAGGGTTCCATGTTACATAAATGATAATTCCAACCATCTGCACTACAACCAGAAAATCAATTCTGCTTTCGACGAAAATAAAAGTAGTGGTTATGAACGATCATTATTGGTAAATATTATATAAATATCATTTATATGTATATTGGTTGGCTTGCTGAAAATTGTAGTCGTCGGTTATGCAGAATAAATTATCAGGCTTCATTTACGTGTATGAAAAAACAATATGATTTATCAAGGCGTTCATTTCATTGTCATTACATTGCAATGATGTAATGATAATGATGATTAGCATCTATTTTATTATAATGCTTTGTTAGCAGCTAATTCAGAAGGATTCGTGGAAGTAAAAGTGCGGTCATTTTACAGGGTTTTCGGTTGAAATCTTGTCAGCATTCATTTGTCCGTTTTAATGAACCAAAATCTGTACTTTTGTAGTATTCCATACCTTTTCAGCACCTGCAAGGCTGCAACAACGTCATTACATTCACAATTGACACGCAATTCTGTGTCTAAAATTGTTATTTCAGAGGCAGAATTGTCTTAGGTAGCTAGCAATTCGCATAAATGCATGTACCTATAAATGCTTTTGTATGTAAGATTCTCATGCTTATTATCTATCTTATCATCTATCTTATTATGTAAGTACGGTGAGAAGGAAATATCATATGACTATAAGCCAAGTTTCAGCCCTTCTGACAGGTGATGAAACAAATGTTTATCTATCTGACTACGTAGTTTCATAGTTGTAATTAGTACTATCCGTTGAAATACGTATTATATTACAATAGCATGATCAAAAACATGACGGAAAATAGCGGAGTATATAGAAGGTGATGGAATTGACAGATTTTTGTTTGATTTAGAAATAAAACTAGTAAATAATATTCAGCATTACTCCCTTTTGCTAAGAATGAGTATTATAGGTTGTATGTAGTAGGTATATATAGATAGAAACATCGTATTTTTATATATCAACTATTTTGTCTGAGATAATATAAGCTTTGTATTTCTATTTGCGTCCCCAAAGTTTCATTAAAATGACTCCATATTAATGAATAGAATTTTTCTATGGCTTCCTCTTCGTTTTTGTTAATCGGCTTCTTGGTAGGGTTTCCTAATCCTTTTTCCTTCCAATTATCACCCTTTCAATTTCAGCTGCTGTAGGA
The DNA here is from genome assembly GCA_009936455.2 of Tomocerus minor. NCBI lineage: Eukaryota > Metazoa > Arthropoda > Collembola > Entomobryomorpha > Tomoceridae > Tomocerus > Tomocerus minor. The sequence continues at coordinate 9,417 of JAAAYG020038817.1, forward strand.
GGTGTATGTATGCTGATAAATAGGTAGGTACAGTACGTAGATTGAAGCCAGGACAGACAAAAGAGTTTAATGCTACGCAAAAAGGATGTAATGCACACAAAGTAGGCGTGTAGGTGGGAATGCAGGGAGTTGTAATTCGTAATGAGTACGTTGGCAACTAAGCATTCCCAATAAAAACGTCTGTCCAAAATATCGACGCTCATGATGAAAATTAAATTAATATTATTAAAATCCAATTAATCTTTCATTTGCACGTTGCATTTTTAGGAATTAATATGTCTTCGAAAATGCTACCAAAGCCAAATAAATACTTTTGCAATAACATATATATACCTATACTGTAAGGCTTAAAAAGATACTAAGTAGCAGAAAGTAAACTAGTTGTGGTTTACATGCTTTTTGGACAAGCATCGAGAAAGGAATTTTTGTTTTCATTATTGAAACATATATATTGAATTATTAGTAGTCGCCAAAGAAATGTCTTTGAATGACCTTGTTCCAGAAAAATAGATACTCCCTCATCATATCTGCTATCTGTAGTTTTAAGAATGACAAGTTCTTCATGACAACTGCTTTTTCCTAGAATAAATATTTTTATCTTCATTTACCAGTGCACACTAATAAACAAAGCGAAGTCTTTGACATCCAATATTTTTTGCTCATTAATACTCATTATATATGTAACGGGGAAATATTATGTCGTACAATACCCCAATTACATCAATGCAATTTCGAATAGAGCATAATATAGAGACAAGCTTAGCAATCGTTAAAAAAATGAAGAGGGTAGTATGATATTTAAATGTCGAAGTCAACCATGTTGGAAATAGTTTGTGATGAAATGTTATGATTCGATAGGCAGTCAGATGCATGAATAAAGAAGGAATATGATAAAGGGTAGCATTTGTAAATAGCTGGGAGGAAATGAGTTCAAAGATTAAGACTTGAAATGATGAATGTAAAGATGAATGTAATTTTAGCCCACTTCTTAATTTATTCAGTTAGCACATTGATATCACTATTTTCCTATATAGTCGTTTAATTAGGTTATCTAATATTACATTTGATAATCTTTCTATATGTTTTTACCACGATTTGACAAGGCGTTAGATTCCTCAACATGTAGGCATAATATAATATGGCATACGGCGTAGACTTTCACAATAATTTTTTAGTAATTTAATATTGTGCTTTAGTTATTTGTAAGTGAAATTTTTCAATTTGACTTGGCGAACACATTTAAATATACTTAAACGAAGAAACAGAAAAACAGAAGGGCACAAAATGGCGTGATGCAGTGCCCGGCAGAATGCATTAGCTAAATGGTGACAGTTATTAATTTTTGTATGTGTATTTAATTTACGTTCATTAGATGTAGGCTGTTTTGTTTATTTTTATCATGATGATTGGCCTTCCCAGCTAATCAGCTATCTAGTCCTACGATTGTTGCCATTCTGATTCATATGTTCTCAGCTAGGATTTAGTCCTGTGCAATACTTTGTGTTTTTGACTTGAGTAATGTATTAGTTTACTCACACAATTATTATTTATCGAGAGAAAAATTAGAATTCTCGAGACTCTTTAGTTGTGGAGACATAAAATGGATTCGGTCAGGGCGGACGGTTGTCGTTTGGCAATAAGTAGACTCAGTCCCCATTAAATTAGCACACGCACTCCACTATATCTTATACATAGATTTATAAATTACGACAGTGTTCATACAAAAAGAGCACTCACTCATACTCCATTTTTAGAGTTTCCACTTGTATGGCTGTACAACAAATAACATATCATTTATCAGCACCTGCCTGATTAATGCATTTAAATTTACTTAGACTGACTGAATTTTAAATGCAAAGACAAAATTGAGTTGATTCTTAATTTTTTGCTTCGACACGCCAAGCATATTATTATTATCGTTTCTATTTATCATTCGCAATGACTAGAATATTCGAGTTGACATTCTGTGAATTTGTTGTAGCTAGTTTATTGTATTACTTATAATATGTATCTATCCTTAATTATTTATAATTAGAGGCAGTGATTAGAGTATTTATTTTCACATTCATGTAAATTGGTTATTAATTTATAACATCATCATATTAATGATAGGAGCACCAACAACAGTACTAAGGATATCAACTCTACAGAGCGCAGCGTTGATATCGTGTTTTTAAATGTGAGAGACCAAGTGACAATAATTGAATAGTAACTATATACATATAACCAATTGAACTGATTGAGTAATTAATTGGTTAACAATAAGTTATCAATAAATTAACAAACTTATATGTGTATAAGTTTGAGGCAGGAGGAGCTGATAGGGCTCACAATCAAAGTGAACTTATATTAATTGTGACTATAACTGTAAGTCATAATCTATAATCAGTACGTTATGTATCTTTACGTTACAAGACAACTTAATTAGACATTATCATTCTTAGACTAGAGTAGACGTAACTTCTCAGATATTTTAAATGCAGCACCGTATACTAACATACAAGAAGCAGGTAAGTTTCTCCGGGTTTACGTATGTAAAAACGAACTCTCTCTCTCGCTCTCTTTCTGTTCCTGTGTATGAGGGTTAAGGAGCTTTCTGTACTTTGTTACATTGCAGATTACATGACACATACACATCTCATTGAGTAAGGTTAAATACGTACACCTAGTTACAATTTATCTATTTAAATGACTACTTATAATACAATTATGTAACAAGAATTTTTGGGGTTGTAGAAGACGTTACAAGATGAGATTATGATTATGATTAGAGGGCCGTCCCGGCTGGCACCACATTGTTCGCGAAAGAAGCAACAGCCTCTGCCTTTTTCCCGACCGCCCTGACCGCATATTGACCCACGTCGCTACCGGCACAGTTGACGATCTCCAGTTGGAACTTGGTCTTGCTCACTCCCTTCAGGTGCACCTTGGCTGACTCTGTAAGTACTTTCCCGTCCTTCAACCATTCCACTGCAACAAAATAAATAATCCGTTTACATTCAGTACAGATGGAATTTTATGGCCAGTTATAATTCATTTTTTGAGAGCCTGACAAAGGAAATATCAATATCAGTATTCGTTAAGTGGGATACGCACCAGTTTGAGGGACTTTGTCAATCTCACAGTTGAAGGTGGCAGTTTCTCCCTCTCGGACTGTGGCAGAACGTGGGAATGTCTTGAAAGATGGACTCTTTTGCTCTTCATTTGGCACTAAAGTAGTCAGAAGAGAAAATCATTAGTTGATGCCAACGTGGAAACAGTGCTTTCTAAATAAATAGATTAAGGGCGGAACAGACAGCCCACTTACCAATGACAACAAGAGAGCAGCTGCTGAAAGCTTCTCCTGCGTCATTGAAAGCCTCACAGGTATACGTGCCAGCATCCTCTGGGAAGACTTCTGCGATTTGTAATATTCGGCTATCTCCAGACGATTCATACTGGAAGTCCTTGCTCGGCTTGATTTCTTTGTCGTTATGAAGCCATACTACGTCGAATTTAGCTGCTCCTAATCACATACATAAAAATCCCATTACATTCGACTCAGAACGCACATCCTCCTGGAAACTGCTCCAGTTATTTTTAAATCTAGGCCTACCTGTGATTCTGCACGTAAGTGTAACAGGTTCGCCATCCTTGACGACTGCAGATTGAAGATGCCCCACAATTACTGGAGGCTTGTCGTCGGAACCCTTTCCTTTACCTTTGGCGCCTCCTTCCATTGCTGCATTGACATCACAAATTAAAATAGTCTAATACCTAACTTACTTTTTGAAACTAATTGAACAGTGAAAGACTTACGGAGAACTTTGAGTGAGCATTTCGTTTCGGTCTGTCCCATAGAATTGACAGCCCTGCAAACATAGGTTCCCTCATCTTCCGGGAATACTTCAGGGATTGTTAGAATTGCTACCCTATTTCGGTACTTCAGTGCCACAACATCAGATGAGACTAGAGGTTCGCCGTTCTTAGTCCAACTGACTTGTGGTTCGGGATCTCCTTTGAACTCACATTTGATTTCAAGTGGTTCACCATCCTTTATAGCCAAATTGGTGGGAAGGGCTTTGGAAACGTCAGGAGGTGACATTGGTACATTTTCCGATGGCACTGTCAATTTAAAAACATTTAGCATTAATATTCACTAGCTATCCAAATATCAGAGCTCCATTCCAAATTTCACGACTTTCTACACAACAGAAATCATACATTCTAATTCTTTTGTCGTAGATCTTGATCTCGATGGGCTTCCAGTAGCATCCAAAGTTTTTCCATAGACCTTCGGAGTTCTGGGTGACTTTGATCCAGCCGTATCGTCACTATTTCCTATTCCAATAGTTGCAGCAGCCTATATCACAAATAAAAAATACATTCATAAGACAAGTTAAATAGTGATGAGACATGAGTTCAACTCTCTAGTGGTATGCATACCTTTTGACTGCCATAAGTTGAACCAGTGGATCTGATAGGTTCTGGTTTCTTTATGCTGGGCGTCGAAGTGATGGGCTTGGATGAATCTTTGTGACTTTGAGTCTCCGGCATGTACCTTCGATCTACATTAGTCATTCATATTATTTTAGTAAGAGTGACATGAAAAATCATAAGAGTTTGCGCTATACTTTAAGAACTATTTTCTGTCTGTAAGTCAGCAAACATTATCACTCGCAATGAAACTCATTATTTTTTAACTCAAACTCAAACATTAATTGGATCCATCTTAGAGTCTACTAAAGTATCTATTATTATAGAGATACTTATACACACTAACCACTCGGATTCAATCTAGTCTAAGTAAATAAAATGATAAACTAATGATAAACAAGAGGATATTAATACTGTCTCTCAATCATGATCTCGAGCAATCGTTAAGAAAAACTGAGTAACGCGTATCCTATGCTATTCATAAAATATTTCTACAACGTCTGAGTCTATTTCAAAAAAAAAACGCTTATCACTGTTGCAAGATTGCCGAAAGGCAAAGGTAGTCTACCATGTCACAAAGAATAAGAACCGTGTTTGTGTTCTTCATGTTTTCCAAGCAGTCACTCATACTCAAAGCCAATAGAAAATTCTAGAGCTACCATTAAAAATGCATTCCACAGAGTAGGAACTTGTGCAGTGTTCACATTTTCATTTTTCACTTTTAACTTACCAGGTAATTCTCCGGTTAAAAATTCATGTGAACAATGCGGAGCTTTGAAAAGTGCTTTAGAGAGAGAGAGAGAGAAAGCAGTTGATAAGTGCAAAGAGAAAGTATCGAGTAAAAGTGAAAGAAGTTGAGAAAGGCAAAAAAGAGCAAGAGACTATTGTAATAGTAAGCAGCGAAAGATCAAGAAGAAGCAGAAGAATAGGGTCGATAGTTACCTCCAGAATAAAGTAAATTATGTGCAAGTTGAGTCTGCTCAGGTGTTGAAGATGCCCCTAAGAAAGAAAAGTTCAGACGCCTATGTCACATCATCTCCATCCATCCACATTCCTTAAAGTTCACTTCTGCTTCGTGAAAATTGGGCCTACTATGTGCTAAGTAATTAGACTGTCAAAATATGTTAATCTGTTTCGAATGCATAGTCCTGTCCTAGCATCTGTTCGGATATTATGATATGGCTGTAAGTAAGCTGCATGTGCATGTGTCAGCTCGGTGGAGGACAGGACAGAAGGCGGGCGGGTTAAAGTTCAGGTCATTAGGAAGGGCGGGCGGTGAGCTCGTCAATAAGCGCAGCAGCCTAAATCTCTTAATTGCATTTTCGGGGGGAACCAAAAAGATGACGGTTGGTTTTTAAACTGGATAAGGCAAGTAATCGGACTGAAATCCGATTTTCATACTTCATGCCTGGGCTACGGCCAAACAGTACAATGCAAAAAGCTAATTTAACAAGATTCTCATCACTCCTCCTCTTACTCATTCATTTCAGTTACTAATCTCTACGGCTATTTAATTAACAAGCTCTTTAGCTTTTAAATAAATCCCAAATGTCATACAGTTTTGTGTACTTTGGACATTTTTCTCATGTCATTATTCATTTTTGCGTTAAAAAAACTTATCGATTAGCTGAACTGGCACAAAGTGCGCGATCATTGATTGCTACACCCATCAAAAATACTACAATTTATTTTTAAATTCTTAAGCGAGTACTTGATATTCAAAAATTATAGTTTCAAAATACAAAAATAAAAATGAAACTTAGTATTGCTGCTCATAAAAAAAATAATTCGATCGGCTGTTGTCCAAAACCAAAAGCAATCATACAAAAAGTGGGTTTCAAAAAAAATTGGGCTTAAGCAACAAAACTCGAAAGCTAAAAGGGCTAAAATTCTTATCTATAGCTCAAAAAAAATTGTGTGGATGGATTTGATAAGCAATTGGATGGGTTCAAAAAATAATTAAAACCGCTGTGATTTGGGGTTTCTAAAAAATCCTTCTTTTTCCTTTTAGAAAAGTGTTTTGGAATGTTTTTTTGGATGAGGGAGGGGGTGGGGTTGTGGTAAGGAATGGAGGATGTGGGTGAACATAAATCTTTGAAATATGAGCTGGGGTGCCTGGTCTATATCATAGAGGGATGAATTGAGTGAGACCAGGCTAAGAAATAAGATCCCTGCATGCCATAAGAATCAGAATAAAATGAAATGGTAGCCTGACGATCATAATAGTGACAGTATTTAGGAAATGAAAGAGCCGAACGAAAATCTGGATGTGCGGGCGTGTGAATATTGCAGAGCAGAATATACAGGAGATAATAAGGCAGAGCGAAGGCAGCATAATAATATAAATAATAACAGATAATAAATGTATAACGTAATAAATAGCATAAATAACGGATGGAGTGGAAATAAACAATCATCAGTCGTCAATCAGTCCGCAATCAATCAATCATTATATCATCGTAACATATATCATATCGTAACATATCATAACAGAGTCATCATACAAACAAGAACAACAAGAACAGCAACAACAACAACATTACAATACAGTACGGTACGGTACGGTACATAGCGAATGGCAATGAGTAGTAGAAGTATTTAGAGAAGGTACCCGTCACCGAACTATCGGTCACAGCGGAGCGGAGCAGAGAAATAGATAGAACAGAGCCAAACAACAGAGGCAACAAATAGATGAATCAAATAGAGAGAGAGAGAGATAGAGAGAGATTCCAATAATCTTTTTTCAATGATAATCTGTCAGAGTCATTAATTCTGAGCCAATTAGAATGAAAGTGAATTTAAATGAGGAGAAAGTTGAGAGAAAGTGAGAGCGAGAAAGATAATTGAACTAAAACTGAACTCAAAGGAAATGAAACAATAGAGCATTGCATTTAAATTATTAATGATAATGATATTCAGTATTATATAATAAGTATTATAAGATAATTGTTGGCAGGCAGGCGGGCAGACAGGCAGGCAGGCAACAGGCGGGCGAACGAGCGAGCGTTTTTGTTTCCACTTGAATTGATTGTTGATTGTTTAAAATAAAGAGCAATTTATGTTTCAGATTGTTGTCTTGTGTGGTTCGTTGTAATGTCTAGAGAATACGTTAAAGTTTAGAGATTATGGTAGCAAAGTAGCAATCACGCAGAGTTCAAGTGTCAATCATCGTGTCTCTCTCTACATCGCCGTCCATACAGGCAGCATATTCAAACTAGCATCTCTACAGATCTTCGTGTTCCTCCCTCTGAGTATTATCCCACTACATTATGTCCTGTGTAATGTAGTTGGCACAAGAGCTCTAGAGTTGTGTCAGTGTCTTTGTATTTTCATGGTGTGGGTGGTGAATGGTGAGTGCGTGGTTATTTGTGTTGTCGCACCGAGACTTCTTCAACACCTGTGCACATCTATTTAAATTATATAGTTTTGTGGCTAGATATTTCTATGATCTACTAATGTAATGTAATGTAATGTAAATATCTCCTAATAGAATATCATTTACATCCTGTGCACATTTTGATAACATGATTTGTATACATTATAGTGTTGTTAGGATTTTCATGTAGTGTAGGTAGGTAGTGTATAATTAATATGTGATGTATAATAATCATTGAGAGTGTAGTGTAATCTATTTAGGTATGAATACTTAGTTTCAGTTAAAATTTTAAGTATTATAGTATGTATCATAGTGTACGTGCTAGAGTTTCGGTACAAGTCAGAGTGTAACTGTGTATATCTAAAATTTATGTACAATTGAAAATGTGGTGTATGTATGTGTAAGATTCTTTTGTGTGTATAATAGACTTAGCTATGTATTAGGTAGCTAGTACTAATGCTATTTTGAAATAGCTGGTGTCCATTTGTTTATAATTGAGATTTACGAGTAGGCAATGGTCATATATAATAATAAGAATAATTGTAATAATATAGTAATGATATAGGAGTAAAATAATTAAATTGGTGATGGATTAAGTATATGAATGCCATTGTTCACCTTCTACAATCACTACACAAACAGTTTCATCTTGGCCGAGTGGGTTGGTCGCCACACATCGGTATTTGCCAGAGTCTTCTGGTTTGCAATCCAAGATCTCCAGAGTTACTACTCCGTCAGAATGGGTAATTGTGTAGTCGTGACGGCTCAGCTCACGGGTACCTTTGAACCATTTCACCTACAGAGCAATCACAACACACAACAGCTTTATAAATGTCAACTCCACGCCACAAAAGTTTTGATTGAAATTCTTGCACGGAGGAATCGCTCATTACGGTTGGAGTAGGTTTGCCGCTCAGACAACAGAGGAGTTTGCACGATGGATGATGGTACTGAACCACACGAGGACGAAGGTGGAACGTAAAGAATGGACCCGAGTCACGCTCGTCTTTCCACAGGCTCCATTCCAGTGGTTTTCTTCGTCTTACAGGCGCTGCTTCGGGTCTGTACGCTGGAATCTCTTTCGGCGTCGCTACATTAACAATTAAAACAAATCAAATCCCAATTCAAAACCATTTCTAACTTTACTAACACTAATACTAAGTATTAGTAATTACTATCATTTATTATAATATTTGCTATTCTTACGTTGGACATTGAGGAAGACAATTTCTTCTCTGAAGCCGTAATGATTCTCAGCCCGGATAATGTATTCACCCCGATCTTCAAGTTTGACTCTGTTGATGACAAAGGTGTAGTCTTCCTGTGCATAGCGCTTCATGAATTTGACACTCTGCTTAAGCTCGCTGTTGTTGTGATACCAAGTAAGCGTAGGGGCGGCTATCGCAATCACACGACAAGTGAATTTCGCACTCTGTCCTTCGTATGCGAAAGTACTTCTTGGTTTAATCACAAATCGCGGTGCTGCTTGTCTTCGATCTGTATTTTATATTTTAATCCCATTAATAAAAAGACAAATGCAAATGAGTCTACCATTAATAAAAGTTCAATTTAGGTTTTGTTTATGTAAGTAAATGCAAGACGTACCGAAGTAAGTTTCATGTATTCTATACTTTTCAATTTGTAATTTTCTGAGGGAAGAGTATTCAGCCAAATGACCAAGAGGCAATAGACAATCATCCCAGAATGGATATTTGGCTCGTATTCTGTCACGAAGTGCAAGGAAGCGGCTGTTTTCGATAATTTGTGTCCTTCCAGAATGATCACCGGTTAACCACGAATGAGCCAGGCATTCATGTGCTGTCATGCGTTTCCTGCCACAATTAATTTTCATTAATATTTGTCAATTGGGAATTCAATGCTGGAAATTTCAAAAGCTGAGTTCGTACTCCTTATTTTTGATGAGAAGATGCTTAATAAAATCTTTTCCTTCTTCAGATACACTAGAGAAAGCTTCTTCGTCAAAGTCCCAGTCACATGCTTTCACGTTCTTCAATGTTTCAATGTCATTCTCACCGGCGAAAGGAGAAAGTCCACTTAGCCTGTACCAAGGAATCAAATAAATATTTTAGAATGCAATTAAACAAAGAGAGAATTTAAAGATTGTGCACTTACAGGACGTAGGCTAATACACCAACGGCCCACATGTCGGTGTAGAATCCAACAGGTTCTCTTTCTACGATTTCAGGAGCAGCAAACTCGGCGGTTCCTGTCGAAATCTTGACAACTTCATTAGGATCAAGACGAGTGGCTAATCCGAAATCTATTAGTTTAACGTTGGTGCTGGATTTTGTCTGGCACATAATATTTTCAGGTTTGATATCTAAGTGAATAATGTTTCTCTCGTGCATATGCTTAACACCCTCGCAGATTTGTCTCATGTAGTTGATGACTTCAGCCTCTGACATTTGGTATCCTTCTGCTGTTATTCTTTCGAACAGCTCACCTCCGGAAAGGCTGTGCAATCAATAGTGACCATTCATTAGTTTTCATTTGAGGTGTCCTTACCCACACCCTAGCAAAAAGAAATGCAAATGGAGTTACGCACAATTCATAAATGAGGACCATTTCATCGTCATCCTCAAAGGCATCATGTAGGTTGATCAACTTTGGATGGTGAAGTTGGTTCATGATATCGATTTCCCTGCGAATCAGCTCCTTCTCCAAAGAGTGGGATACTGGGATAAACTTGGCAGCGAAAATGTGACCACTACAATTATCAACTCAAATTAAATCCCTTGCTCATGCTAATATTTAAATGGAGAGGAGATGAAATGTGGGAAGTGAGAACTTACGTCTTTTTCTCACGGCATCGGTGGACTACACCAAAGGCACCTGTTCCAATTTCTTCCAAGATGTCATAATAGTCATACACACTCGAGGTCTTAATCTCCACGGGTTGAGGAACATATTTGGAATAGATTGAGAACACTGTGGAAAATAATTCATTGTCACATTAGTGGAATGTATTTGTATATCCTGGCGGGAGATAAAAAAAAGTGAAGGATATTAAGAGATACTCACCATATTGGTCATAGTCTTTGACTTTCTCATCGGACCTCCCTCGAATCTTCTTGCCAGTGGCGTCTACCTCGTACTGTCTCTTCTGTTGCTTCTTCTGGCCGATATCCTTGGTCTTGGCAATGGAGGTGACGTCGGAAGCGTCGCTCCTTCCATAAACGTTTTCGGCGTAGACCCGGAACTCGTACTCATGTCCAGGGCTGAGGCCGGTAACTTGAATGGTGGTCAGTCTTGTAAAGCCAACGCGGATCCAAGAGGTCATCGGGTGCTCTCGCTTTTCCACCAAGTAGGACGTGATGCTGGCGCCGCCGTCCCACCGAGGCGCTTGCCACGTGACCACGAGGGAGTCTGTGCCGATGCTCTCGCACACGACGTGTCGCGGCGGGTCGGGGCGGTCGCTGATCTGGATCTTCAGGATCACGGAGTCCATGCCCAGCTCGTTCTCGGCCATGACGGTGTAGGGGCCGTTGTCCAGTTGGCTGGCGTCTTTGATGGTCAGCACGGCGTGGCGCTCTTTCGTCTCCACGTGGTAGTGGGCGCCGGTTTCGATCTTCTCGCCCTCCTTCATCCACGTGATCTTGGGGCGGGGCACGCCGGTGAATGGAATCTTGATCACCACGTTCTCGCCCTTGTCGAAGTAGGCGGTGTCTCTGAAGCGTGGCGGGACGTGGAGCTTGGGGGCGGTCATGATGATCAGCTCTGCGCGGGTGGACTTGGCTCCCGCCTTGTTCACCGCCCGGCAGACGTACTCGTCGGCGTCCTCACCGAAGACGTCGTAGACAGTGAGGCTGTAGGTGTCTCCGTCGTGGCTGATGTGGTACTTGCCGCCGTGGCCGACCTCGCGGGCTCCCTTGTACCAAGTCACATTGGGTCTGGGCTGCCCGATGATCTTGCAGGAGAATTGGGCGTTCTTTCCTTCGGTGGCCATGGCGCTTCTGAGGGGCATGACGATCTCAGGCGCTTTGGCGGCATTCGGGTCCGTGATCTTCACTGAGGAGGAGGATGGAGATGGATGAGACATCCCTGCGGCATTTTCCGCAATCACGCGGAATTCGTAGTTTCGTCCTTCGATTAAGTTGCTGACATTCAATTGGTTGGGCAGGCAGATGGCGACGTTGACTCTCTGCCACGCCACGGTGCCCACTTCCCGCTTGTCGACCCAGTAGCCTTGGATACGAGCCCCGCCATCGGTTTCTGGCTTTTCCCAGTCCAGATGGACGAAATCTCCGCCCACTTCGCTGATCTTGGGTGCTCCGGGTGGAGAGGGAGCGTCGAATGGGGCTTTGGCCTTGATGGGGTTGACTCCCTCGAGAGGGGGGCCCATTCCGTTCTCGTTGCATGCCATGACTCGGAAGAGGTACTCTTGTCCTTCGGTGAGGCCCTGGACAACGCACGTCGTTGTCTTGACGAGCGAGGCGACGACGACCCAGTGGGTGCTGCTGATGTCTTTCCTCTCCACGACGTAGTGCGTGACTTTGAGGCCTCCGTCGTATGAGGGGGGTTTCCAGTTCAGGGTGCACATGTGCTTGCTCACGTCTCCCACGTCCAAGGGCCCTTGCGGGGGTCCGGGGATGCCGGTGATGAAGACGGTGAAGGCGGCAGAGACGCTGCCGCTGTCGTTGGAGATGACCACGTTGTACTTTCCAGCGTCCTCCTTGCTGATCTCCTTCAGGTAAATCACAAAGTACTCGTCGAAGATGGTGATCTTGATGCGAATCGTTTCTTTGATCTCCACGCCGTCCTTGAACACTTTGACAACCATGGGTTGGTCGCCGGAGTAGTGGATCTTGATCTTCGTGTTGTCTCCTTCGGGCAGGTAGAGATCGTTCGGTGCTCGGTCGATTCTCGGTGGGCATCCGATGCGGACACGGGCACTTGTGTAGGTGTGTCCGAGGGAATTGGATGCTTGGCAGGAGTAGTCGCCGTCGTCACCATCTTGCATGTCCGTGATGATGAGTCGGAAGACGCCTCCGTCCACTTCCTGCCTGATTCTAACAGAGTACTGGATCTCCCGCCCGTTTTTGAGCCAGCGGGATGAGGGCATGGGTTTTCCTGTCGCTTCGCACTCGAGCACGAGCTGCTTTCCTCGGGGTACAGAAATATTCGAGAGTCCTCTGACGAATTCTGGACTTTCTCCTCCGACGACTTCTTGGATGCGGACGGGAGATGCGCAGGCAGAGGGTTCGCTCTTTCCAGCAGCGTTGACGGCGTAGACGCGGAATTCGTAGTCTTTGCCTTCTGTGAGGCTGCTGATGGTCATGTTCAGGTCGGTGACGTTGTACTCGTTGCACCGGATCCACAGTCCAGAGCCGACCTCTCGCTTCTCAATGATGTAGCCAGTGATCCTAGAGCCTCCGTCGGATCTCGGGGCATCCCACTTCAAGTCAGCGTAGCCGCGGCCGACTTTGAGCACTTGGGGTTGTCCGGGTGGGCTGGGCACTCCGAATTTGCCCTTCATTTTGAAGTGGGAGGAAGGAGGGGATGGCTTGCTGAATCCAGCGGCGTTCTTCGCCCGGATTCTGAATTCGTAGGTGTGACCTTGGATAAGGTTATGGACCGTGGAGGTCGTCTCCTTGACCAAGTAGTCGTTGGCCTGTCTCCAGTCGGATTCGGCGATGTCTCTGAATTCAATTTTGTATCCTTGGATCCTTGCTCCTCCGTCGTTGTAGGGTTTGTCCCAGGTGATTGTGGCAGAGTTGGCATCCCAGTCGATGACTCTGGGCTGTCCAGGGGCGTCTGGCACGGTGAAGGGGAATTTGGCGGTGATGGGTTGGTCGGACTCCAGAGGGAGACTCACTCCGTATTGGTTCTCTGCCCGGATCCTGAACTTGTACTTTTTATTCGGCTCCAGGCCTATCACATCGTAGCTGCAGCTGCGGACGAAGCTGCTCACCTTCACCCACAGGCCGGTCAGTTGGTCTAATTTCTCAACGACGTAGTTTGTGATAGGGCTGCCTCCGTCGTCCAGAGGGGCTTTCCAGCTCAGAGAGCAGGTCTCCGGGGTGATGTCGCTCACCTCCAAAGGACCTTGCGGTGGTCCTGGCTTGTCGACCACCAGAACTCTGCAGGAAGCCATGTCAGAGCCTTCGGTGTTCACCAATTGAATCGTATACTTCCCGCTGTCTGTTCGGCGGGAGCATTTGTTGACGAAAACGGTTCTTCCGGTTCGGGTCTCGAATTTGATGCGGTCGTCGGGGAAAACTTCCTCCGCGTTGATTGTCCACGAGACTTTCGGGAGAGGACTGCCCAAGAAAGGAACAGTCACTGTGAATTCCTCTCCAGCGATGACAGTCATGTCTCGGATGCTCAAATCGCTGGTGATCTTGGGTGCACACGGTGGCGGTTGGCACAGGATGAGATCGGAGTTGGAGGACCATGAGCCTTGTCCAGCAGCGTTGATCGCCGCCACTCTGAATTCGTATTCCTTGCCGTCCTGCAAGTTGATGACTCTGTAGGAGAGATCTGGGATGAGTTGGTGAGAGGCCTTCGTCCACACGTCTTCTCCCTTCATCTTCTTCTCGATGACATAGCCGCGGATGGGAGAGCCGCCGTCATTTCGTGGTTTGGTCCACGTGAGGGTAATGGAGTCTTCTGTGGTTTCCACAGAGCGAGGAGCTCCTGGTGGGCCAGGAGGATCAAATGGATGTCTCGCCTTAATTGGTTCGGACGTTTGTGCCGGATCAGATGTTCCGTATTGATTCTCGGCAACTACCCGGAATTCGTAGTCTCGTCCTACAGTCAAGTTTCGGATGCGGCAATAAGTGGAAGTGACGTAGCTGCTGATCTTGGTCCACGTGCTACCTCCCTTTTCTTTCTTTTCTACAGTGTAATTCGTGATATCTGCTCCGCCATTGTCTCTTGGAGCGTTCCATGAGAGAGTCAACGCTTCTCCAGCGAATTCTTCTGCCCGCAGATTTTCTGGAGGCTTTGGTCTGTCCAGAACTCGGACATTAAGCGTCGCAGTGTCGAATCCAGAAGAATTCTTCACATGCAATTTATAAATTCCAGTGTCTGTCCGTTTGGAATTCTTGACGACGATGCTGGCGTAGTCATCTCCCGTTTGGATAAACACCCGGGAGTCAGAATCATCCAAAATGACATCGTTGGCATACCATGTGGCACTTGGTTTCGGGAAAGCCACAAAAGGAATGCTAATGGAAAAGTCTTCGCCTGCACGCACCGTCACATCGCGAACGGCTCCAAGGTCCAATTTCGGTTTGTTGGGTTGTTCCTCACAGACGATGTCGCTGGAAGGTCGGCTGGGCTGACTGCGACCGACTTCGTTGACGGCCATCACTCGGAACTGGTACGTCTCTCCCTCCTTCAGTCCTGGAACTGTCATTGTCGTGCTCGGGTGGGGATAGTCGTTCACCTCCTCCCAATCAGCACCGCCCTTTGGCTTCTTCTGGACAATGTAGCCGCGGATGCGAGCTCCACCGTCGTTGCTTGGGGGCTTCCAGGAAATTGTGATCGTGTCTCTGGTCACTCGGTCTGGTCGTGGTGGATCTGGAGGGTCGGGAACGAATTTCTGCACTCCAGCAACAATTTGGTCAGACGGCTTCGACGGTTTGCCCGGGCCGGCTTCGTTGACAGCCACAACTCGGAAGTCGTATTTCATTCCCTCACGAAGATCTTGGATTGTCATGCTCAGGTTCGGCGTCGGGAAGACGTTCACTCTCACCCATTCCCCGCTTCGGTCCCTCTTTTCGATGTAGTATCCAGTGACTGGACGTCCCCCTGAGGAAGCAGGAGGTGCCCATTGGATGGACGCGGAGTTTGGACTGTACGACAGAATTTGGGGAGCGTCTGGAGCATCTGGAGGATCGAATGGAGATTTGGCTACAGTTGGTCCACTGTCAAGGGGTTCTGACATTCCGTACAGATTTTCAGCACGGACTCTGAACACATACTTCTTGCCTTCTTCTAAGCCCTTCACCACAAATTCTGGCTTGGGACAGAAACCTGGAACGACCTTCCAGTCGTCTTTTCCATATTCGCATTTCTCAACGATGTAACCTGTGAGAATTAAATTCATATTAAATCTCTGATAATAATCTGGTAATTAGCCACAGTCAAGTGTGGCTAACAAAATCAGTTTCAGGTAGGGACTAGATTATTTAAGGGATTATATGTCAAAAAATTGCATTTAATTTAAGAAAATTGAGGAAGGCAATAGAATACATATCCATTAATAGTGTGGAATACAATTGAATTGTTCTGTTTTTATTTTGATGTAATTACCGTTGATCTCAGCACCACCATCATCATCTGGTGGTTTCCATGTGAGTGTGATAGCTTCTCCAGTGATCTTGGATGGGGTAAGAGGTCCTCGTGGAGGTCCAGGCTTGTCTACGACAATGACTTCAATATCTGCTTTGTCAGAGCCAAAATCATTGCTAGCGGTGATTGTGTATTTTCCAGAATCGCCTCGCACGGAAGATGAGACGTGGAACTTTGTTCGCTCACTGTTTGTGTCGCTCTGAAAAGTTTCATACAATCATTAAATTCTTGTTTACAATTTCAAATGTGAATTTTAAATTCTAGATGGCCTTACAGATATTCTGTTGGTATCTGGAAGTGGTCGATCGTCCTTTGTCCACTTAACACTGGGAATTGGAGCTCCAGACAATGGGATTTCCACATTAATAGGTTCTCCAGCTCGGACTTTAATGCGCTTTCCAGCGATTCCATCCAAGAACAACTTTGGTGGTTCTTTCATGGGTTTGGCGGTAAATGGATGAGATGGGTCAGAAGGACTACCAGGGCCGGCAGCATTGACAGCAATAACGCGATATTCGTATTGCTGACCTTCACTGACCTTCTCATCATTGTATTCTGTGTTACGAACTGGATCTTTGGTAATTTTGGCCCAGCGAGGATTCTTACGATCCCGACGTTCAACGTTATATCCAATAATCTGTGAGCCACCGTTGCTGATTGGAGCAGCCCATTTAATTCTGATGTGATCCTTGTCTGTGTCGATAGCATCTGGTCTACCAGGTCGGCCAGGAACATCTGCAGTCACATTATAATCGTTTAAAATTATTTATTATTAAAAGACGCAGTACCAAAAATTATATTTAAATACTCTGGAGATTTTCCAGTATCCACTGAATTATTGATCAAATTGTTGATTCCAGATCAAAGTATATAAATATTTTACCGGTCACATGTAGTTCTGAAAATTTCTCATTGAAGCAATTTAGAAATCAATGATTTTTTAAAATATGTTTTAGCTCATATTAAATTAATCGTTTTTGCCGTTATATTTCTGTTTTATTCAAATTAATATCCTGTGTCTGCTTATGAATGAATAAGTAAAGAAATAAATATCCAGCGTCTGCATATAATTTCAGTTTCAATAAAAATGTTAGTTTGAAAACAAGCGCCAAATTCAAAGGAATTAAAACTTTTCAATTGTATTTCTTACCATATCCATTTTTAGCCACAACTGGATTTTCACTCGCCAAAGGATCAGATCGTCCTTGGAGATTTTCTGCTCTGACACGGAATTCGTATTTGGTTCCTTCGCTGAGACGAGGAACAACAGCATGCGTGTTTCTTGGATCAACAAAGTTGACGGCAGGGACCCAGCCTCCGCCGTGGGTCAAGTCTCTCTTTTCAATGACATAGCCGGTGATCTCTGAGCCACCATCGTCCGTGGGTCTCTTCCAGGACAACGTCACGCTTTGTGCAGTGACTTCTTCGTAGTTCAAAGGTCCTTCTGGAGGTCCAGGTCTGTCCAGCACGACAAGCAAGAAAGTACCTTCATCCGCGCCGTAGTCGTTCTTGAGGCGCAGGATGTGCTCTCCAGAGTCGCTTCTGCGAGCATTGACGGTGTGCACGACAGTGTGGTTAGAGATGGCCGTGACTGTGGTTCGGTCGTCAGTGACAATTGTTTTGCTGCCAACAGTCCATGTGACCTCTGGAGCAGGCTCTCCAATGTAACTGATGTCGACATGGAAGATTTGTCCAGCACGGATCTTTACATCGGGCATTGGACTGGTAATTTTGGGTGGAACTGAAATTGACAAAATATTATTAGTCTAATTCTCTACTCATACAAACTTTTTTCTATTTTCCTTCAATAATATAAAAAGGGATTTACGGCGTCTAGGTCCAGTTTTGACAACGTCAGACGGTTCAGAAGGTTCGCTCTGTCCTGCAGCATTGACGGCAATGATACGGAACTCATATTCTTGTCCTTCAATTAAATCATCAACCGTTGCCTGTAATTGGGATAAAATGAAATTACTAAAAAATGATTTACAATAAACATTAAAAATTAAACTAGCAAAAGTGCAAAGACTAAAAAGGAACATTTAGTAAGAACAAAAGCATTTAAAAAAATTTGACTATTAAGAAGGTGTGAATTATTAAATGATAAAGATGAGGCACTTACGCTATTTTGGCCGGCTGGCGCTTGAGCTGCGTTCATCCAGTAGGGGCTACCCTTTTCTTTCTTTTGGATGATGTAGCCGGTGATTGGAGAGCCTCCGTCGTTCTTTGGAGGCTTCCATTCCAAGTCGACTCGGTTTCTGTCCCAATCGACAATGTTTGGTCGTCCTGGAGCATCAGGCTCATCGAATTGATTCTTGGCGATGATGCCCTTGTCAGTGGCCAAAGGCTCTCCCTCGCCGATGCTGTTCACGGCTCGGACGCGGAAGAGGTATTCCTTCTTGTGAATGAGTTTGGTGACGTCGGCGGTGCAGGAGGAGGAGATTCCCGCCTCGGACCAAGTGCCGCGGGAAGTGTCCATCTTCTCAATGACGTAGTGAGTGATGGGCGATCCTCCGTCGTCCTTCGGTGGGCGCCAAGCAAGGCGGCAACTGTCCTTAGTCACATCGCTGGGGATCAAAGGTCCCTCTGGTGGGCCAGGCTTGTCGATGACTGTGACGTTGGCGGAGGCGGAAATGGATCCGTATTGATTCTCCAGAGTGAGCAAATATCTTCCAGAGTCGGATCGGACGGCCATGGATATTTCCAGGGATGTCTGAGTTGGAGTTGTAGTGAGATGAACCCAGGACTCCGTGTTCTCCACCACTTTCCCTTCAATGCTCCAACTGACTTTCGGAGGCGGGGATCCAGAGATGGGCACGGTGTAGCTAATCTTCTGTCCCGCACGTACAACTAAATCTTCCAAGAATGAGCGATCAAGTTGTGGTCCCATGTAGCGAGGTTGAGCAATGACGGACTTGGAGGCATCAGAAGGCTCTCCAGGACCAGCTCTGTTCACTGCGATGACTCGGAATTCATATTCCTCTCCAGGAGTCAAGTTAGGCACAGTTCCCTTCGGTGAATTTCCAGGAACTTCAGCCGCTTTCTTCCAGTCTCCGAATTTCGGGCGTTTTTCAATAATGTATTTCTCGATGGGGGATCCTCCGTCCTTTTTGGGAGGAGCCCATTCCAAATCAACATGGTCACTGTCCCAGTCAACAACTTCAGGGACTCCAGGTTTGTCTGGGCGGGAGTACGGGTCTTTCGCTGTTACTGCTTGAGATCCAGTCAACGGCTGAGACTCTCCTTGACGATTCACAGCTTTCACTCTGAATTTGTAGTCGTGATTTTCGATCAAATGGTCGACGCGGAGATTTGTGGCAGTGGCTTCTCCACAAGGAACCCATCTCATGTTCTCCAAGTCCATCTTTTCAACGATGTAGCTCGTGATCTCCGAGCCACCGTCGTCCTTTGGTGGCTTCCAGGAAAGAGTAGCAGATGACTTTGTCACTCCAGAGGCATTTAAAGGTCCTTCTGGTGGTCCTGGAGCATCGAGCACAACAACTGTCACTGTTGCTGAGTCCGTTCCATTACGATTCTTGGCAGTCAACGTGTATGTTCCACTGTCTGATCGTTGTGCGTTGACAACTTTCAATTTGGTCGAGTAATCTTGGTTGACCAATTTTATTCTCTCTTCGGGCAGGACGACAGAGCCGTTCAAGCTCCAGTCTTTAGATGGTGGAGGCTCTCCAGTCACTCCGACGTCAAATTCGAAGTTTTGTCCAGCACGGATTTTGATGTTGACCATGGCGTTGCGGTCAATTTTCGGTGCCATATTCTTAGGACGCGCCAAATGAGGCTTCGTGGCATCAGAGGGCTCTCCAGCGCCGCCCTTGTTGACAGCCCGGACACGGAATTCGTATACGTTTCCTTCAATCAAATCGTTGACCTTTCCGGAAGTTACATCTCCGGCAATATCAGCGCATTTCTCCCAGTTGGGGTTGAACTTGTCTTTTTTCTCAATGATGTAGCCGGTGATGGGGGATCCTCCGTCTTGTTCGGGTCTCTCCCACTTCAACTCGACCATGTCTCTGTCATAATCGGCAATGTCCACATTCTTCGGTGGTCCAGGTTGATCGAATGGATTCTTAGCCTCGATGGCCTGTGATGTGGTCAAAGGTTCGGATTTTCCTTGTTTGTTCACGGCTCGGACGCGGAATTTATATTTGTGTCCGGGAGTGAGTCCGTCAACGGCGAAGGTGGTTACAGGTCCGTCGGTTTCTCCAGCCGGCACCCAGCGACCAGTGGCTTCGTCCATTTTCTCAATGGCGTATTTCTCAACGGGTTGACCGCCATCATCAGATGGAGGATTCCACTTGAGTTGACATCCCTCGTCGTAGACCTCGCTGACCTTGAGTGGTCCATTGGGCGGGGATGGCTTGTCCAGGATAATGACCTCTACTTCAGCAATGTCAGTTCCATTGTCGTTGGAGGCGGTGATGGAGTAAGTTCCCGCATCTTCTCTCTTTGACATGCGCACATTGAGCTTGGTGTTGTATTCTTCGTAGTGGACTTTGACTCTGTCGGTGCCTTTGACCTCTTTGTTCTTCAGAGTCCACTTGATGGTTGGTGGCGGCTCTCCAGTGACCTTGACATCAAATCCAAAGTTCTGTCCTGCCTTTATTTTCACTTGGATCAAGTTGGTCCTGTCAATTTTCGGGGCAAGATTTCTGGGTTTGGCAATGATGGGTCCAACAGTGTCGGACTCTTCTCCAGGGCCGGCTTTGTTGACAGCGCGGACGCGGAATTCGTAGGCCTGACCTTCGATCAGATCTGGAACAGTGGCGGTTGTTTTATTTCCGGGCACTTCCAAGGCCTTCTCCCAAACGCCGTACTTGTCCTTCTTTTCGACGATGTAGGCGGTAATGGGGGAGCCTCCGTCGGAGGCGGGAGCGCTCCATTGGAGGTCCACGTGGTCTTTGTCCCAGTCGGTGGCCTTGAGGTTGCCGGGCTTGCCGGGTTCGTCGTAAGGGTTCTTAGCGATGATGCTCTCTTCTGCCGTGAGTGGCTCGGACTCTCCTTCCTTGTTCACAGCTTTGACTCGGAATTTGTATTCTTGTCCTGGGGTGAGTCCAGTGACGTCCATGGTGGGTTCGGCACAGCGGCCCGCGGGAACCCACAGCCCCGTATCTGGATCCAGTTTCTCCACCTCGTAGTACTCGATCGGTGCCCCGCCATCATCTTTGGGTTTCTTCCATTTGAGCTTGCATCCGTTCTTGTGCACGTCGGACACAGCCAATGGGCCCTCTGGCTTCAGCGGCTTGTCCGTCACGGTGATTTTGACGGTGACGGCGTCGCGACCCGAGCTGTTGGTCGCGGTGATGGTGTATTCTCCAGAGTCTCCTCGGCTCACCGGTCGAATGGCGAGTTTGGAGTTGTAATCAACATTGTCAATATTGACCGCCTTTCCTTTCAGCGGCTGGTTGTCAATGGTCCAAACAACAGTTGGAGGTGGCTCTCCAAATATGTCCACGTCGAACTTCAGTGTCGACCCGGCAGAGAGAGTGATGTCGCGCAGGTTCTTTCGGTCGATCTTCGGCGCCAAGTAGCGCGCCTTCGCCGTGATCGGCTTGCAGGCGTCGGAAGGCTCCGAGTTACCCGCCTTGTTGATCGCCGTCACGCGGAATTGGTACTGGTTCCCTTCGATCAGGCCCCGCACGGTGCCCTTGCATTCCGGCCCAACGGTCTCTGCGGCCTTCTCCCACAGTCCGCTGTACTTGTCCTTCTTTTCAATGATGTAGCCCTCAATCGGCGCCCCGCCGTCGGAGATCGGCTCGTGCCACTTCAGTTCAACGTGACTGGCAGACCAATCAGTGGGTTCGGGCGTTCCCGGCTTGTCCGCCACTGTGAACGGGTCCTTCGCAATTATGGGGCCTAAGGTCTCCAGAGGAAGGGACTCTCCCTCTTTGTTGACGGCCTTGACCCGGAAGGAGTACTCGTGCCCAGGAGCCAAGCCTGTCACTTCCATTTCAGGATCCCGGGATTTTCCAACCGGAAGCCAAAGTCCCGTCTCCGGGTCGAATTTCTCAACGACGTACGTCTCGATGGGGAGACCGCCGTCATCCTTTGGTTTCTTCCATTTCAATTTGCATCCGTCTTTCTTGATGTCGGACACGTCGAGAGGGCCTTCGGGTTTTCCAGGCTTGGAAATCACCAAAACTTCCACTTCCGCGGAATCCTCACCCCATTTGTTCGTCGCGACGATTTTGTATGTTCCCGAATCCTTGCGGTCTGGGTTGTCATTGTGGTGTTTGCTGTTGTATGGCACGTTGTCGATTCTCCTCTGACTGTTCTCAGAGATGCTCTTTCCGTTCAGAGTCCAGACGACATCTGGTGGGGGCTCTCCCGCAATCTTCACATCGAAGAAGAACGGCTCTCCCTCACGCACCGTCGTTTTCCTCAGGTTCTTGCGGTCAATCTTAGGCGCAAGTTTCCTGGGTTTGCAAGTCACTGGCTTCGTGGGCTTAGAAGCCTCGCCAGGTCCAGCAGCGTTGACGGCCTTGACTCGGAACTCGTAAGTCTGTCCCTCGTCCAAATTGTCGACGCGGCCCTTGCAGTCCTTTCCTTTGAAGTCGGCTGCCTTCACCCACTTGCCTCCGGGCTCTTTCTTTTCAACGATATATCCGGTGATGGGAGAGCCTCCGTCTTGAGTTGGGGCTTCCCATTGTAAGTCAACGTGATGTTTGTCCCAGTCAACAGGTTCGCAATTCTTAGGCGCTCCTGGCTCATCGAAGGGATTCTTAGCGATGATGGAGTTCTCCATTTCCAAGGGCTCTGACTCTCCTTCGGAGTTCACGGCACTCACTCTGAATTTGTATTCCTCTCCAGGTTGCAAATTCTGAACAACCATTTTCGGGTCTAAGCTCTTGCCGATAGGGATCCACCGTCCGGAATCCGGGTCCAGTTTTTCCACAGCGTAAAATTCAATTGGAGCTCCTCCGTCGTCTTTCGGAGCTTTCCATTGCAAGGTGCATCCTTCCTTGTGGATATCAGACACTGCAAGGGGTCCTTCTGGTTTGTCAGGTTTGCCCAAGACATTCACATCCACGGTGTGCTCATCCTCTCCGGAGTTGTTCACTGCTTTCAATGTGAACTTTCCAGCGAATGCCCTCGTGGCGTTGGTGATGGTCAGTTTCACTCTGTAGTCATCTTTCTCAATCGTCACATTTCCTCCCGCCTTGATTTCCTGATCTCCGAGGAACCAAGTCTTGGATGGTGGAGGCTCTCCTGAAACCTTCACGTCAAATTTAATCACTTGGTTGATCTTCACAATGGTTTCTTTCATTGTCGATCTGTCAATTTTCGGGGCTTGTTTTCGGGATTTGGCAGTGATGAGGTCTGATTGGTCGGAAGGCTTAGACGGACCCGCCTTATTAACAGCCTTGACACGGAAATTGTATTTCATGCCTTCAATCAAGTCGGGCACTCGTGCCTCGCATTTATCTCCGATCACTTCAATGGCTTTCTGCCACTTGGTAGCGAATTCGTCTTTCTTTTCGATGATGTACGATGTGATTGGAGATCCGCCGTCGGAGGCGGGTGCCGCCCACTTCAGATCAACATGATGTCTGTCCCAATCCTTGGCCGCTGGCTTTCCAGGTCTGTCTGGTTCTTCAAATGGATTTTTGGCCAATGTTGCAACATCGGTTTCAAGAGGATCTCCCTCTCCTTCCGAATTGACGGCCTTGACTCGGAACATATATTCCTTTCCTTCGTTAAGACCCGTGACATCCATCTCGGGAGTTTTGCTTGTTCCTACTGGCACCCACCGTCCAGTGGCCGTGTCCATCCTCTCAACGACGTAGTGGTCGATGGGCTCTCCGCCATCATCTTCTGGTTTCTCCCAGTTCAATTTGCAGCCTTCGGCCTTGACATCGGAGACCTTGAGTGGTCCCTTGGGTTTTCCAGGTTTGGCCAGAACGACCAAGTCCAAATCAACGGAATCCTTTCCAGAGTCGTTGACAGCAGTCACGGTGTAGACTCCAGTGTCGCTTCGCTTGGATTTCGTCAGACTAAATGTTGTCTTGTAATCTTCGTTCTCGATTTTGATTCTGTCATTCTTGACAATTTCTCCTTTGAGCATCCAAGTGATCTTTGGAGGAGGCTCTCCGCGGACGTCAGCCTCCAGCAACAAAAGCTCTCCACTCCTGATCGTTCTCTTTCCGAGATTCTTTCGGTCGATGTAAGGAGCCAAGAATCGTGGCTTGCAAATTACAGATTTTGAAGGATCCGAAGGTTCCGAAGGTCCTGCCTTGTTGACAGCAATGACCCGGAATTCGTATTCGTGACCTTCTTCGACATTCATTACTTGTCCAGTGGTCTTGCTGCCTGCTACAGTCGCAGCATCTTCCCAGTTCCTCTTGTCCTTGTCTCGCATTTGAATGATGTACTTTTCGATAGGAGCACCGCCGTCGGATTTCGGGGCGGCCCATTCCAAATCGACAAAGTCTTTTCCCCAGTCGGTGGCATTAGGACGTCCTGGTTTACCCGGCTCGTCGAAGGGATTCTTTGCAATAATTGGTTTGTCACACTCGAGCTCGTCAGAGCCGCCTTCTTTGTTCACAGCTCGGACTCTGAATTTGTATTGCTTTCCTTCTTGTAGTCCAGTGACGTTGAATTCCGGAGTGTCTGACTTGCCACAAGGCATCCATTGGCCAGTGGCGGGATCCAACTTCTCAATTTCGTAGCATTCAATCGGAACGCCTCCATCATCCTCGGGTTTCTGCCATTTCAACTTGCAACCATTCTTGGTGATGTCGGAGATGTCAAGAGGTCCCTTTGGCCTGCTAGGCTTGCCCAGCACTGTGATTTCTACCTCAGCTTCGTCTTCTCCACTTGAGTTGACGGCCTTAATGACATATTTTCCAGTCTGAGTTCGTTTCGCTCTCATGATGATGAATTTTGTGTTGTATTCAATATTGTCAATTCGGAGGAGTTCATCTTGAACGACATCTTTTCCGTTCACAGTCCAGGTGACAGTTGGTGGAGGCTCTCCGCGGATGTCAACATCCAAATAAACTTGTTGTCCCACTTTCACGACAATCGAATTCAAGTTTGTACGGTCGATTCTTGGTTTCAGGAATCTAGCCTTGGCCAGATGTGGTTTGGAGGACTCGGAAGGTTCACCGGGACCAGCTTTGTTTACTGCCCGCACTCTGAATTCGTAACGGTTTCCTTCTTCCAACTTCTGTACAGTTCCTTGGCAAACATTTCCTTGGACCTCGGCCACTTTCGTGTAGGCCCCTCCGAATTTGTCGACCATTTCAATGATGTAACCCGTGATTGGTGCTCCTCCGTCTTTGATTGGAGGGTCCCACTTGAGCTTGGCGGATTTCTCGTCCCAGTCGATGACTTCGGGAATTCCAGGAGCACTTGGAGGGTTGAAGGGATCTTTGGCAATTATCGGCTGTTCTGTCTCCAAATTATCTGATTCTCCCTCTTCGTTCTGAGCTCTGACTCTGAAGGAGTATTTGTGTCCCGGGTCCAGACCCGTCACTTCCAACTCCAATTTCTCTCCGTCGGTTCTGCCGCATGGCACCCATCGTCCAGTTTGAGCGTCCATTTTCTCAACAATGTAACTCTGAATGGGCAAACCTCCGTCATCCTTCGGTTTGTTCCATTTCAGTTTGCATCCTTCCTTGTGAATATTGGAAACTTCCAGTGGAGCTTCTGGTTTTCCTGGTTTGTCAAGAATGATGATCTCCACAGTGGCTTCATCCTTTCCACTGTCATTCTCAGCGTTCAGTGTGTATTTTCCAGTCAGTTCCCGACTGGTTTCCTTAAGAGTCAAACGGGTATTATAATCCTCGTTCTCGATTTTCACATTGAAAGAATTCTCCAGGGTTTTTCCCAGGAGAGACCAGACGAGAGTTGGTGGAGGTTCGCCCTTGACGTCCACATCCAACTTCACATTGTTTCCAGCACGCACAGTCACCCTTTGCATTTTCTCTCGGTTGATGTGCGGCTTGAGGAATCGAGCCTTGGCCACGTGTGGCTTTGTGGGGTCTGAAGGATCGGATTGTCCTGCCTTGTTCACAGCTCGCACTCTGAACACATAGGTCTGTCCTTCGATCAGCCCGGTTACTCTTCCTTTCGGTTCGGAAGATTCTGTCACGAGGACCTCCTCCCAGCTTGTTCCGATGGTTCCTTTACGCTCAACAATGTATCCAGTGATAGGGGCTCCTCCGTTGTCTTTCGGGGCTGCCCATTTCAAGTCGACACGGTCAACGTCCCAATCCTCAAATTCAGGGATTCCTGGTGGACTTGGGATATCGAATGGATTCTTGGCCAGCGTAGGCTTCTCTGAATCCAAAGGCTCGGATTCTCCTTCCTCGTTCACGGCCTTCACTCTGAATTGGTATTGATGTCCTTCGGACAGTCCCGGCACTTCGAAAGAAGTTTCGTCGGCGGCCACACGTCCAGCGGGCACCCATCGTCCAGTAGCCATATCCATTTTCTCAACGACATAGGCTTGAATCGGTTTTCCGCCATCGTCCTCGGGTTTATCCCACTTCACCTTGGCAGAGTTCTTTGTCACGTCGGTGACTTTAAGAGGACCCTTTGGTCTTCCTGGAGCTCCTAAGACAGTCAGCTCAACGTCTGCCTCGTCTTTTCCGTGTTCGTTTGTCGCAACGATTTTGTAAATTCCAGAATTGAGTCGCTTCGACTCCTTAATGTCAAACTTGGTGTTGTAGTCAACGTTGATGATCTCCACGTTGCTCTCACTCACTTCTTTCTCCTTAAAGATCCAGACAACCTTTGGTGGAGGTTCACCCTTGATGTTCACGTCGAACCGAATTGGCTTGCCAGCCTTGATTACTGTTCCCTTCAAGTTTGTTCTGTCGATTCTTGGTTTCACTGGAATTCCAAACAAAATTCTATTTAGCAAGCATTCTAAGTTTGAAAATAAAATTGTAAATATATTATTGCAGATTTTTCCAAACTAGTTTAAATCACAATTAAGAAATGAACTTACAAGATCTGTGCTTTGCAATGTGAGGTTTGGTGGCGTCAGAGGGCTCTGAAGGGCCAGCCTTGTTGACAGCAACAATGCGGAACATGTATTCGCCCCGTTCCTTCAGATCCAGAACTTTTCCGGTCAATTGATCTCCAGGCACTTCCGCAGCCTTTTCCCACTCTGGCTTGTACCTGTCCTTCTTTTCAATGATGTACTTGTCAATGGGAGCACCTCCATCGGATTTTGGAGCCGTCCACTTCAAGTCAACGCTGACATTGTCCCAGTCGACGATATCTGGCATTCCTGGTTTGCTTGGTTCATCGA
This sequence comes from Tomocerus minor, assembly GCA_009936455.2. Classification (NCBI taxonomy): domain Eukaryota; kingdom Metazoa; phylum Arthropoda; class Collembola; order Entomobryomorpha; family Tomoceridae; genus Tomocerus; species Tomocerus minor. The sequence goes on from JAAAYG020038817.1 coordinate 36,806, forward strand.
ATGGATTTTTAGCCACAATCGGAGCAGTGGTCACCAAGGGCTCTGAGTCACCCTCATCGTTAACTGCAACCACTCGGAATTGATACTCTTGGCCGGGAACTAATCCCGTCACCTCGAAGAAAGGAGGAACTTGGTTTCCAGGGCATTTGCCCACACGCACCCATCGTCCTGTTGCCATATCCATCTTTTCAACTTCATACTCCTTGATGGGCAAGCCTCCGTCGTCGTCCGGCTTTTCCCAACTGAGATAAAGAACATTTTGTTATTTTTACATCGGTTATTTTAATTTTAAAGTGCAAATTGGCAATATACTTTTTCAATTAGTTATTTGTTTTTTGAAAGATTTTTCCCATAAGGCATACCTGAGTTTGCAACCTTCTTTGTGAATATCAGAGACCTTAAGAGGTCCTTTGGGTGTTCCTGGTTTACCAAGAACAACGAATTCTACAGTTTCTGTGTCAGTTCCATTAACATTTTCCGCTTTCAGAGTGTACTTTCCAGTATCCGATCGTTTGATATTGCTCACAGTGAAAGTGGTATGGTAATCCTCTGAATCAATTTGAATTCTCTCTGTGTTGGTCAATGGGATGTTGTCTCTCCAGCTCCAAACAACGGTTGGTGGAGGCTCACCCTGGATATCTACAGACCATTTATGGGTACGTCCTGCCTTCAATGTAATACTCTTAAAGGTGTTTCGATCAATTCTTGGCTTCACTGTAATCAAAAAATAAAATATTAAAACAAAAAGTTTAGTTTCAGTTTATGTATCTGATTATTAATGGGTTTTTATTTGAATTTACAGTTGCGGTGTCTGCAGACATGATTATGTGTTGGCTCAGATGGTTGGGATTTTCCTGCTTTGTTTACGGCAATAATTCGGAATTGGTAAACTTGCTTTTCCTTCAATCCTTCCACGAGGGTCTTGCACTCTGCGTCTTTTGTAGTGACTACTTCAACCCATTCCACATTGATTTTATCTTTTTGTTCAATGATGTAATGAGTAATTGGGCGACCTCCGTCATTTTCAGGCTGTAATTATTTTTTCACTTATTTTATATCGTTTTTAACAAGATCAAATAGGTTTAGAAAAACAAACTTTGTTAACTTACGGCCTTCCAGGTCAATGTCACGCTCTTATTGTCATAGTCAGATATTTCAGGCTTGGATGGCGGGTTTGGTTCGGCTGGAATAAAAATCATGGATTTTATTTTAAAATAGTATGCAATAACAAATGCAAGCATTACAACTATGTGAAAAGAGTGTACCATAAGGATTCTTCGCTACAATTGGCTCTTCGCACTCCAAAGGATCCGATTCTCCTTCTTTGTTAACAGCCTTAACTCGGAATTTATATTTTTTGTTGGCAGTTAGACCATCAACCTTAAATGCGTACTGTTCAGGACCAACTTCACCAGCGGGCACCCACCGTCCCGTGTCCATGTCCATTTTCTCAATTACGTATCCAGTGAGGTCAGTGCCTCCGTTGTCTACGGGCTTCTGCCATGAAATTGTCACATGGTCAGCTCTGACTTCATCTGCCTTCAGAGGTCCTCTTGGATGAGATGGTTTGTCCAAGACAACCACATCCGCAATGGATTCGCACAGTCCGCTCGAGTTCTTAAGGATCAACTTGTATTTTCCAGAGTCAGCCCGAACGGCCTTTCGGACGGTGATTACAGTGTTCCTCTCGTATTGTTCAATTGTGATCCTAATCAACAAAAAATATATTTTTCCCGTTTTTGTAATGGAATTTGGTGCAGATTAAATTTAAGATGCACTTACTTGTCTCCCTGAGGTTTGATTTCTTTGTTGTCCAAGAGCCAGGCAACTTCAGGATCTGGCTCACCTTGGTACTTAATGTCATATTTGATAATTTGTCCCTTTTTGACGACAATATTCTTCAATGCCTCGCCGACAATGAATGGTTTCACTGAAAGTTGTTGACAAAATTATAAATGTTACAATATAGTCTTTTTTGTTCATGTATTTTTTTAAAACAGCAGTATATATATTTTTACCAAATCGGGCTTTGCAAATAACGGGTTTGGTCGCTTCGGAAGCTTCTCCAGGCCCAGCTTTGTTAACAGCTCGAATCCTGAATTCGTATTGCTTTCCTTCGGAAAGTCCATCGACTGTAGCTTTTGTAATGTCGCCTGTGATTTCTTTGGCAGGAGACCAGTCCTTACTGAACTTTTCCTGGAAAATTAAAAGTACAATTAATTGCACTTCGTGTTCTTAAAAATTATTTTAGATGGAAAATATGGAGTCAAAGTACTTTGAATTCAATGATATATCCAGTAATAGGAGCTCCGCCGTCATTTTCTGGTTTGACCCATTTGAGATCGACATGATCTGTGTCCCAATCAACTACTTCAACTCCAGATGGTTTTCCGGGCTCATCTGTAGCGTAAAATGAATTATTCACATTAGTAGAAGGTAGCAATGGACATTAAATAGGAAAGCGATATAAAATTACCCCATGGATCTTTAGCCAAAACGGTTTTTGGATAGTTGGCTGGCTCAGATGGACCCAATTTATTAACAGCACGCATTCGGAATTTGTACTCTTTCTTGTGAACGAGGTCCTCGAGTTTATGAGTTGTCTCTGTGGCAGCAACTTCAGCAACGCTGTGCCAACCGCCTTTTACGCTGAGATCCTGTCGTTCAATTACATAGTGAATCAGGGGAGAACCTCCATCGTCCTTTGGAGGCTTCCATGTTATCACGCAAGAGTCTTGGAAAATTTGTCCCACTTCCATTGATTCAGGAGGATTTGGTACATCTGCAATAAATCAATGCAAATGTTACTACCGTCTAAGGAAATATGATCGAAAATTTCAATAGTCCTCAGAAATAGCAATAAATAGATATATAATTTTATGATGTCCCTTTTTGGAAAACAGCTTAAATTGTATAATTTGAGTTGAAATCGTATGACAAAAGCAATTACTTACTTAATTTTATGGTAATATAAATGTCAAAAAAAACTTATTTTCTAAAATTTAATAAATTTAATTTAGAAAATGCATACCTTGGAAGTTAATTTTAATGGTTTTAGTGTCTTCTCCTTGTTTATTGCTAATCTTAATTACATAAGTGCCTGAAAGGTCCCGAGAAGGTTTCTTGTATTTAAAGTCAACTCTGTCTTCAAGAACAACAACTTCAACTTCCTTGAGCTGAAGTGCTTTGTTGTCTTTAATAAGTTTTCCCTCAATTTGTGATTGTCTTGTTCCTTCAACTGTGAGATGCAGAAATATATTCAATAGTTAATTTTTGATCAATAAAAAATGGGGATGACTCATTATTTCTTAAGTCTGTTTCTCAGCCGTACCTGTGTATGGGACATTAAACACCAAAGGTTTACTCGCAGGTCCCTCCACGGTTCCTTCAAAGTTAATTTTGGGAGCTTCTTCACCTTTCCCAACAGTAAGTTTGCAATGGGAAGTGAGTCTCCCCGAAGAGCAAACAACTTCTCCAGCTTCGCTTTTGGCAATTTGGTTGAAAATCAGTTGATGGCGACCTCCACCAAGATTCTTGATTTCTATTTTGTCGGAAGGAACCACAGGCTCCCCATTCAGTGTCCATTCAGTGGAGGCAGTTTGATCTTGCAGTTCTACTTCAAGAATCACCCGCTCTCTTTCCACAGCGTTTGTGTCCTTTAATTTCTTGTTAAAAGCATTGCGATCTGCACATTTAAAGTTACCATTTATATGTTATGTTAGGAAACACTTTATTTATACATAGGATAGGAAATTTAAATTATATTATAAATGATAATTAATTTTAATCATACATTCTACAACAAGTTCTCCTTCAGTCTCGTCAGCATTAGATCTGCATTGAATTTGTCCAGCATCAGTAATTTTCACATCTTTGAATATGAGTTTTCGTTTACGTCCATCTTTCACAAGTTGAACTCTGCAAAAAAATCAAACGTTAGTTTTCCATATCTAGAATTTCCATATTAATTTACTGGAAATAATTATTACCTTTTGTCTCCCTTGATTGGTTCTCCGTCTTTAAACCATTGGACTTCACCGTCTTCTTCGTCCAATTCGCACTCCATGCATACATAATCTTTCTCTGTAGCATGAATGCCCAGTAAAGGCTTGACGAATTTGAAAGGATATTCTGTAAAGAATTATTTTTACTAGTAAGAAAAGTGATAATTTCTAAGCGAAGTATTAATTTTATTTAAATCCAGATTAGAATAAAAATAATCAATAAAAGTGGCGAAAGCACATTACCCACGACCATAAGTTGAGTCTCAGTTTGAGTCTCTTGTTTCTCAATCTTACAACTATATTTGCCCGTGTCCTTCAGTTTGCCCTTTTTAATGGTAAGTCTGCAATTGCCAGTCATGTCTTTAATGATGTCATACTCATCACCATCCTTCAGCAATTGGTCGCCCTTAAACCATTGTACCATAGCCCGACCACTGCTAACAGTACATTCTAATTCGATTTCTCGGTTGACAAAGCCATCGTGGCGTTTTGCCAAGGGTTTCAAAAAGGTGAAAGTAGGATCCGCCTCTGCAAAGACAAACGTTTAGAATTTCAATTAAGTAATTATCAATCTGAGTACATAATAAAGATGAAAACATTTCCAAAATATTTATTATTGTCAATTTCAATAATGAATGTAAAGGTGACACAATTTGGGAGTCGTACCTTCCACAGTCAGGAAAGCTTCTGATTTGATGCCATTGATTTCACAAGTGTATCTGCCCATGTCTTCCATTCTAGGATTGTTGACTATCAACGTATAGGTTTCCTCTTTATTTATGAATTTATATTTGGTCGAAACAAACAGCTCCTGCAAGTTTCAAAAAGAGAACTATAAAAACCATTCCGGAAATTAGAGACATTTAACTAAATAATATGACAAGATCTTACATCCTTTCGGAGGTACCACTTCGGCTTGCAGTTAGCTTTAGAGAAAATTGCCTCAAACACGATCTTCTTGTCCTTGCCCTCTTTGCAGTATTGGTCCACTAAAGGTTTTTGGAATGAATCTGTCTTCTATACTCCCACAAAATTCCCATAACAATTAAAGCCAGCACAATCTTTGATTTTTAAGCGATGTATATTGCAGAGCCTAACTTATCCTACATTAAAAATTCCCTATAAAATATGTGTATAGAAAATAAACACCTGGTTTAATAGTTTACCTAAGAGATGAAAATGATAACAGAACACCTACAATAATTCATTTAATGTTTACCTGTCTTGTTTTGCAGTGTTAACCAATTTTGTCTAAAATCATAAGAAAATAACATAAAGTAAATGGAACCTAGCAACCAAAATCTCAAACTCGTCCCCGACATAAGGAAAAAAAACAGAGAAAAGAAGAAGTGTTCATTGTGTTTGTGAAAGACAGTAACTGTGTTCATTTGTAATAGAAAACATGTACAGAAAGCGACAGAATCTAGAAGAAAGATCTCTACTAAAAAAATTTGATAGATTCTTTGCTGAATTGGCAAAATATATTTCCATAAATTGCATAAAGAATTTGTCTTTGTAAATATATACTATTTCAATACCCCAATTCAGCAAAGAAATGAATATTTTCTACACTATTGTATTTCAGTACTATAGATTGATATTATTATGAGATAATAATATCGTGGATCATAAAATATTATTATTATCGGAATGCTTTTGAAATGGGATTCTTATGGGATTAAATTACTACTACATCTACAAAAAGTAGGCACTGGATCTAAAAATAACTATGGAATGTACGTACAAATCTCATGCAAATGGCAAACAAAAAAAAAGAAGCTTCAAATTACTAGCTAAAACAAGACAAAGAAAAACAAATAAAGCCATCATGCTGAATAGAGACAAAAGAAAGTTGATGGCAGTCCTTTCAGTCATCATATTATTATTGTAATTAAAAACCTAGGCACGGAATTCAGTGTGCAAACACAGGACAGACAGATCGTCTTTCAGATCCTTGTTCGCATTTCCAAATGTTAACATGTTGTGTTGAAAAATAGACACTGATATAAATGGTGTTTAAATAAATGAGTTAAAAAATTGAGGCATTTTTGCTAATTGTAATGTGTGCGAAAAGAATGTGAAAAATTAATAAATTAAGATTCGCATGATTAATTGTGTGAAAATAAATTATTGCGAGTAAACAAAACAAAAGTTGAGATGTAAATGGATGAAATGAAATGCCATGTTACAGAAATATTAATGTTATACAATGAATGAAGGCTGCTTAAAGGTAACGATGGAGGAGGGTGGAGCTTTACTTGATTTTTTCATTGATGTAGAAATTGACAAGTTATGTATAAAATTTTTGAATATTTTTGTATATGTGAGGGGGGATGGAATTAGCCGTGCTGAGATCATAATTGCAATTGAAATATAAAGACTGAAAAGAAACTGCTGTTGGAAACCGACAATCTATTTACATAGACAAGACAACGTCTTCATTTTTAAACTGGAGAACCCTGTGGAAAGATTCACTCACGTTCAAAAATGATGACAGCCACTATGTAAATGTGCATAGGTTTGTATCTACTGTAGATCGGAATAAAATCGGATATTAGTTAAAGATTTACAGAAAGAAAGAGATAGGGACAGATAAGATAATAAAAAGAAGAGATCGGTGAAACTCCAACCTCCTCTCTTCTAAAATGGTGAAGGGTAGGCCAATCTGGGATAAGGTCCGCCAATGAAGGTCTTCGTGAGGAGGGTCTCTCCCCTGGCTGTTACAAAAAATCCATAATTCCATCCATCCATCCAATTCAATTCATCATCTAAAACACAAAACTATGAACACGACAAAACAACAACTCCACTACTTCTATTACCAACTTTACTGACATTGACGTATTAAATTCTACTCTACGGAGGAGCTACATCTACTTACACATAAAGACTATCAACGGATGGGTACACATATCTCTAAACTACTTTTCACCATTTTCATATTCATATGAATTTTCTGAAGAAAGGAACTTAAAGAGTCTTGGATCTTTCGTTCCTCACAAATACATTGACATTTCACAAAGTACAACTAAATACATACAGGAAATTATTATTGTCTGCTTAAATTTGACAAGCATGAGTGCAATTGGATATAAAGGTCATTCATCAGACAAATAATGACAGTTATATTAATGACACATGAATATTCATAGCCGCTTTCTTACCTTCAAATCAAATATAAGCATTTTCTTGGGGGGTCACATAATTACACAACCATTCAAAACATTCATGACTATACAACCAATTAAGTATATCCAAGCCCACTAATAAAATTGTCAAAAGAATTATTTTTTTCTACAAAAAGCAAGAATTAATTTTTAAAAGTGTTTCTTGAATGAGGTTCTGAAAGTTGTGCGTTTTTTATTTTTACAATGACATTTTTGAATTATATTATATTACTTGCAAATACACATTTGTTAAAATGTGTATATTAACAAATATAGCTGCTAGTTAAGATGCTCCATCATAATATTAAATGCAGCAAAGAAATGAAAACACGGTTAAATGAATTTTGAAAAACTAAATTAGATAGTTACATGTTTTCAAAAGGAATGCACGTAAGTTAACAAATCCAGTCATTGAGAATTAAAGTTCGATGATTGTGCCATGCATAACTGGGGTTTATGGTAGATGGCGTTAGTAAACACTTGAATTCAGGATGTTGTTTCATTGGGATAAAAATTAAAATAAAGATTCTGCTGAATGCGCTATAGTTTAAGATATATGTATAGACGAATTTACTAATTGGTAAGGTGGACGAGATGGTTCTGATTCCATTCTCATTCTCTCCACAGCAAGTAACGTTGGCCAATCGGGAATGATCTCTGGTAAGGATGGTCTCCTCTTGATTTGAAGAATGTCCTGTATGATTGTCCACGAAGAACAAAGAGGCATAAAGAGAGTATGCCGATAAATTACAAATAGACTGTGAATAGTATGTAGAAGAAAAAGAAATAAGCAAAATGCAAAAATAAAAGTAGACAAAAATGAAAAAGCTTTGGACAGAGAAACTAAAGAAATAATTTGCTTAAGGAATTTCTGTTAGCACAATTTGGAGTCAGAGAGAAGAAAAAAATAAACAATGAGTCTCCCAAAAAGAATTTTCGGGTTGCTTTGCACAATGAAATCAAAATGGGTGTCATACCTTCCAGTAGCATGCAAAAACATATTTTTAGTTCTTTGGAATCGTGTTTGACATTTAAGTGGCATTTTACAAATATTTTAAGCAATTTTTGTAAGCATAATAACATTCACACTCCAGCCATACTGAGATCACAAAGGGAGGGTGTGCCAAATTGATGCACTTTGTAAACTGATCCAGTTTGATATAATTTGACCAAGTCAAAATGGGTACCGAGCGGCAAAATAATTAATAGAATGGAATATTACTAACTACAGGAGTCATCCGCTACTATCAAAAATACTTTGCTGCGGCGGTACATAAATAATATTTTTCACACAGACACTGAGATTAGATAGGAGATCCTTGCCTAGGTTCAAGTTAATAATGCACGAATTACTACAGATACAAGAAGAGGGGATTTTACAGTCACTGCTCGGCACTGCGTTAAGAAAACCAAGCGAACTATAGCTATATGATTTGGGAGACCCAGAATTTTAAAAGTTATCAATTGATGACAATTACATAATTTTTATTGAAATTTGAATAGAATTATTCATTTACTTTACGAAAATTGACTCCGACTCGGCTAACGGTACAAAGTTGTGTGGCACTGGAGAAAGGGATACAATGCTACTGGCTCAAGTAAAGAAACCCAAAATTTGACATAAATTAACGTCGCCAATCAAATAAAATTACAGGGAATGTTCAGATAGTTTTCGAAATGGCATTGCATATACCTTGAGCCAATTCCACTTGGTTCCCTCTTTTACGGCACACGGAATCTTACACATTTCTTGTCCCTCTACTTTGATACTGATAAATTCATGGGACGGATCCTCAAATATTCCTGACAATTCTGACGGTCCGAGACCACCACTAAATTTCTGTTCCATGAGCACCAATTTTATTATACTTTTTTCATTCTAAGGGAAGTTTCACTTTTTAAATGCTGCTTTACAGCTAGGAACCTAGGCAAGGATTCTTCTTCAGTAAATAACTTAAATAGGGATACTATAAATACAGACTTAATATAGTAAGAGTCATTGAATAACTACAGATAACAGTAAATAAGTAGCTGATAATTTTAAGTGAAGTGGTATCGTTTACCTGAGAATTTTTCCAGCTGCTTCAAAAAATCGTACAGAATGTTAGTAAAGTAAAAACTTTGTCATTATTACTCTAAGGAAAATGTTAGTTGGTAAAAGAGTGAGTCTAGTACTCGTATACGGACAGATAATAGAAGAAAAGTTCCAACTGTGTTTAAAGAGACAGTCACATCAAGAAGTTCATCGAAATTTACACGATTTTATACTAACCTATCATTTGTAGAAATTTTAGACTACTATTTAAGGCAATTAGATTGGTTCCCTTTTAATCTGTTCTATGACGTTTTTTCTAAGTTTTAACCTTCTTTAAAGATTCTTTGAAAAAGCTATTATGTTTCGTTTATTATTTCAACTCAATAGTTTCCTAAAAGAGATGTGTGTCAAGTGGAAAATGAGAAGACACCTTACCCTCTCGATGTGTTTGAGTTTAGGCTTGTCATCCTTCGGTGTCTCTTTCAGATCTCCCCAATTAGGATCTTCTTCTTGCTTTCCCCATTTGGCATACTTTCTCTTTTTCAACATGGCACGGAAATCCATACCACTGGCATCTTAAATCCAAGCAATTCAAATTACAATCTAGAAGAGTACAATTTACAATAAATCCATCCTCATGTGTTTTATGTCGAAAAATACCGGAGACGAAGAGGGTGAGTTCAGCAGAATCCTCTCCGTGACAATTGTTGACCACAACTCTGTATTTTCCTTCATCGTTCGGCTTGATCTTTCGAATGCAAAGAGTTACATTGTTGGTGTCTCCATCGGTATGGAATTTATAACGTCCTCCTTCCATAATTTCTGATACTCCCTACAAAGTCAGTCATAAATGGATTTAGAACTCGCGGAAAATTATTCAATGCACAAAAATGTTCAAAATGGCAATAAGGTTTACCTTATAAAATTTGAAAGTAGGAGCTGGGTTGCCTTCAATCGTGACCGTGATATATGACGTTTCATCTGGGAAATAGAGCATTAGCATCAGTTTCTGACTTTTTAAAATGGTTAGTGAGATTTAGAGTGGCAAGAAAGTTACCTTCAACAGCGGTGTAACTTTCCTGTACATCGACGATGGCGGGTGCTCCTGGATCTCCAGTTGGTTTGAGTGGAGTTGACGGTTTGTCGATGAGCTGGGCCAAGTCTGCAACGCTTGGTCGGCGTACCTCTGCGCTGGGTCGTCGCTTCTATACACATTACGCACACACAAAGTTTAAAATTGTATTTCCGATGTTTTCAAGTTGCAATTGAACATGTGCCAGTAATTTGTAATGCAAATGTTAAGTGGTGCAATCTGCTTTACAAGGTATTAAAACAACATTGATTGACATGTATGCGATTGTTTGACCCCTCTTGACAAGCTGCTCAACAAGAAATGTGTAATTTGTATGTTTTTGAATGTGAATACCCCAATTACCTATGCACCCTGTCAAAAGAGGTTTCAACCCGCAGAACTAAAAGTTTAGCGACAACATAAAATAATATAACAGAACGGAACATAAAGATGTAATAACGTAACATAAATAATAGTCGTGAAGTGCTCACGAGACAAATAAATAAAAATGGCGTGACGAGAACGTAAATGATAATGTAACGAATATAAAGCCAGTAAAAATGTACGGACAAATCTCTACATAAAATTTCATGCTACAAAAATTGTTGAGTAATGTAAAAAATGGAAAAACAAAAAACATGTATTAAATATCTATAGTAAGTAATAGTTGGTGAATATTGGTCAGGATCCGACATTTTGTACAGAGGAATGTGTATTTCTTGTCCATTAGCAAAAGAATGAGTTTAAAATGTAAACGCAGCTCCGTCCACACTATTAATGGGGTACTTTCGACTAAATTGCAAAAATAAAAACAAAAAATGTCGAAAATAGGTTTGTTTCCATCCAACGATAATATTATTTACCAGTTTAACTATTTTGCGCATATTATTCGTCTATATAGGGATTATTCGTCGTATTTGGATGAAAATTAAAATTACGAATAACTTACAATTATTTAAGTAAGGTAAGTGGTGTTTGAAAATTAGTTTTATAGTGCGATTTTGGATTGATTGGCATTTTGTTCAAAATATCTAGGTAAAAAATCTTGATCAATATTCAACTACATAAAATGGCTAGAATTGTAGACATGCTATTTTAAGCGGACGTAAGCAGAAGCTTTCTCCGGTTTAATTTCAGAGAGGAAGCCATGCCGTCGTAGCAAAATCAATTAGGGAAAAATAAATATCCGTCGAAAAAATAGAATACTGCAAAGAAAAATGTTGATTTGGGTTCGGAGGATTTAAAATTCAGTGAAAGCAATAGGGTTCACTTAAAAAATATTTTTCTAGGAAAAAAAAACTAGTAGGTTATTCTACAGATGTGGATGTCAAACCTCCAAAATATTAAAAACTTTCCGACGAAAATGTTGGGAAGCGTGTGCAGTTTCTTTATTGAAAAACGTTGATACAGGTTTCGGTTGCGGTACCCGTTGACGGTACGTACTTACGTAGAGATACGCCATCAATTGAAATTCTACTAGGTAAAGATGTGCTCAGTAAATACGGAAATGCTATTCAAATCATTAAAAAATTACTCTATTCAAAAATGACTACAGATTTTGTTCACAACGTCACTGCTGTAAATTAAGAAAGTCCATTGGACTGGATAAAAAATCATTTCATGCCACGCACTAATTGTATAGCTCTGCTCATACGTTTCATAATTTATTTCGTGATCGCGTCTAGTAGAACGTCTAGAATATTTAAGTAGTATGCCTATTTAGCTATTGATATTCTCATTACAGCCTACTAGTACTAAAACGCAACATTAACATCAGCTTATAAATAAATTGTCAGTGTAAATTAAAATAATCGCTTTTTATGACAGAACAATGGACAAAACATGAAAATATGTGTCAATCTATGAAATATCACCTACACTGACCACCACACAAAAATGAGAAAGTTTGAAAGAAGTGGATTATCAACGATAATTAAAAAGACGGAAAACAAACAAAGCGTCGTAAAGAGTAAAGAAAAATAACGGAAAAAAATAAGAGGGCTTCAAAAGACGCGACAAAAAAAAAGACAAAAACAAATAAACGAGCGTAAAAATCGAAGGGCTTTAAAATTTTGACACTTCCAATGAGTCTGCGAAAAATAAAACGTGGGAAATGTGGAAAAGGTAGTAAGGTATTAAAAAAAACTTGGGTAGGTCGTAATGATAGCACAAGGACGTATTGTCTAGGAATTGTGCTAGAAATTAAAAAATAAAAGAAGACTCAGAATATTAAGCGTGTCAAAATTTTTCCATGTTATGGTAAAAAAGGAGAGAGGTGTTTTTTCTAGAAACTAAACGGTTCTCTGGAAAATTTTCAAAATAGATATAAAAAAGTTTTTTATCGGTAAAATTGTATGAATCCGTAGTTGGAGAGTCGCTCGGATTTCTGGATTGCCCAGTGCTAGAAAATTGACATGAAATTACACAGACGAGACATAGAAAAAGCTAAAAAGTCCAGTAGACAGCGAGTACAAAAGACTCTAGTTTCAAAATAGACAATTGGACAAGAGTGCTTCTACTATGAGTTTCATTGACAGTACGTATTGAAAATACGTAGTTACAGTGTTTTGACAAACATGAAGCTAAACTTTAAGGCGATATTGTTATGTCTAAAATTTATGGACAATGTACACTTAAAAATAGTGTCCAGCTGTGATTATTGATTTTGATTGTATTGTGATCAATGAAATGCAATGGTTTTTGCATTGCTTTAGAGAAAGTAATGTAGGTACTCGTATAGCGTGGAGCGTTATTTTTAAAATTCTAACCTGTTTTGGTTCCTCGGCCAATTTAAGCATTCCGCCTCTTTTACTCTGAATGCAAATAGGAAAACTCATCATATTAATTGAAATTACGAGGCACCAGACACATCATGATCATTTAAATTTGAGCATCATGAATAAATTCATATTTACAGATTGAAATAGAATACAGATATAATACAATTCATTTGATACCGTTTACTTATCCGTCGTCGAAGATTTAGGGGACAGGACAGCAGGGATGGAATTTAGGAGGTTTTGTGGCGGGTTGTTGGGGGAAGAGGCAGGGAAGCTATATTATATTACAGTGGATGATGATTATCGATAAATAATAATAGATTAAATTAAGTAACTTAAAGTAATGTAAATTAAAGTAATTAATTAGCAGAGCCAAACAGCTTAATAACAATACAACCCAGTACAAATATTATTAAGTACATTATAAATAGCAAACTTAAACCATAAAATGATATACAAATCATAAGATAACGTTAAAAGGAGAAATGAGCTTTTGCAGTCGGTTCTTAACGAATGACCATAGGGCATCATTCGAATCGTTTCGTGAAGAGGTGTTGAGGAGAGCAAAGTAAAACGGATGTATTATGATTAATTTAATGAGTACATAGCGAGAGACAGTGAGAGAAGACGATAACAAAAAGGGTTGAGAAGAAAATCATGAAGAAACAAGGTGATTTGCATGGGCAGTTCAGTGAGCAGTCAAGTAGTGACTGTCCGTCATTATTATTTATTATTGGCGATACTTGCTTTGCTTAACTGCATATGAATAAATAGTATAGTAATAGTATATCCGAAACAAAATCTGCAGTATTACGATTTCACTCTGGTACTAACTAGGAGTAATTATTATTATTATTATTATTTTGAGCAGCAGCAGCGTAAATGTTTCAATCAATGTAAAGAAATAATAATAATAATAATGATAACGATAATAATAAATGGAAACTAATATTGGAATTTCCTTTTTTGCATGAATCAAGTCACTTTAAATGTAAATCAGTAAGTGTGTACTTATTGTGGCAGAATTGTGTATTATACTATGAATTAGGTAGGAGTACATATTTTTAATATGACTCTGTGACCAGTGCTCACCTTGTCCTCTTTAACCTCACCAGGTCGAAGTCTCCCAGTCTGCACTCAAAATTACCCAAAAAGAATTACACAGTGAACAAAAAATGCTAATAAATATTAAACATGAGAACAAAACTTGGTAGTTTGGTTTTTTTTTGGTTACAGAATACTACTGTGTGGTTGAGTAAAACCATTTGAGTAGTTGTAGGCAGCTTTTTAAACAGATAGAATAGAGTGACTACCTATTCCAGTCTCTCCCTTTTCATAAATATTTACTTTTAGGTAACTAAACACAATAACATGTCCGCTCTTAAAATAAAAAACCTTGCTACTATTTTCGTAGTAGAGTGAATGGGGAAGTTATCTTGTTATATCGTTATTATTTATTAAATTATGGTGATCTTACTTAGATTATGCTCTATAGTAATTAATTCTGCAAGAAATTGTCGACGGTTTTGGTAAATCATAAAATAATAATAATAAATGGGAATACCAGGGTCATTAGTGATTGAAATAACCGAATTTCAGTGCTGAACTCAGATCAGATCATCTGAAGAAGGCGGCAGGTTGGCATTATTAAACACTTGCAATTTGCATTTCGCTTGCAGGGATAACGAAGGCTGTTTACGGAAATAATTTGTTGGGCTAACATATTACAAATTACAGTACACAATAATACGTTTATAGTTAACAGGAGAAAGGGTTTGTGCAATATTATTGAGGGACTGGCTGGCAGGGTGACCAGATATAAAAATATTCACATAATAAAAAATGTGTCGGCTCATTTTCCAGGGCTAACGAAGGGAAAATCATAAAAATCTGGTCATCCTGCTGGCTGAAGAAAATTATTGTACTCTTGGTACCCACATTGCAATGACAGTCCACCCACATACCAATACAACATATAAAATTACATAAATGGAAGGCAAAGATTGCATACAGAAATAATAAATAATGGCAAGTAAATAACCAAATAAAATAATAAAATAATAATAATGTATCTTAAGTAACGATAATGGGAAATACAAAAAATTACAAAATCATGGCAAACATTCATAAGGATAACAATATTATACATAAATAGAGTGTCAACGAAAGACGAAGATAGATTATGGTAGGGCCAAAGTAATTAATTAATGATTAAATCAAATTAAATTGTTTAATAACGATAATGCAGTTTAATGGCAATCTGGTAACAATAATGGTAGCGTAATCAAGGCCAGGCCAAATTAATATCATTGACCATCTCAATGGCACTTTCAGTGCCTTAAGAGTCAGTTAGCTCACCTTTTTCTCCTCCACAACTTCTCCAGGACGCAGTTTCCTATGCTCCTAATAATAATCATAAGCACAGAGTTTTCTTTAAAAATTCCATTCAAAATTCCACTGGAAAATCCAGACTAAATTCAAAAATCATTGAAAAACTAATCACTAGCGTGGAAATGGAAACGAACGCCGAAAAACAAAGTAGCTAAAAAAAGAAACTGGAAAATGGGCTGTGCAATCAACAGTACATTAGAATAATACGTATATGCCTATATAATCAGAGTCCTAAATTGTTTTTTTCTTCTTCTTCAATCTACTACAGAGTAAATAAGTAAACTGTATCCCGTTTACGCACACTACGTTACAAAATAGTCGCAAACATAATTGCTTCACTACTTGTGATAATTAACAATGGGACGACTGTGTTCAAAAATGTGGTCACAGTTCATTAGTGCTCCGTCATTAAAAGATCTGTAAGATTTTTAGCAACTAATGGCGGCTTACGACGTACAGACAACAACGTTCAACTGCTAAACTCTTCAGAGAAGTAATGGAGTCTGTTTTTCCACTCATCTTGATTGAGGCCCTGCCTGACTCTAACAATGGCTGACCTTTAGCATTAAATGTGGTGCAAGAGAAAATATTTTGAAGCTGCATTGACTTGTTTTACCTTTTCATTTGCTTACATAATTATTTCTACTCCAACTGCTACACTCTACGAGATGCTTAAAAGAAAATTAAGAAAGCTCTCTCGCCGCTTGCATTGTTCGACAACTTAAGTCTTGCATTCGTTGCGAAGGAATTGGGCCCTCTCTCTCTTCTCTTATGAGCTTCCTCTGCCAAATATTTAAATTATAAAAGAATTTTGCATGATCTGGTGTCTGCTCCTCAGCCAGAGTATGTTGATGTAGTGTTGAATGTGGAAGGCTCTGACGGAAAATTGGCAGCGCAAAATACCTCACATTCTCTATCAATGAAACGTTTCAGAACTAACAAAATTCTCCATGTACTTCTGTCGCTGCACTCAGTTTATCAACATTTCCTTTTCTTCATCCACTCCGCCACAGGGAACTTCTTCCTCCATTTTACCCTTTTCCTTTGTACATTTCTTTTTCATAGCCGCAACACGCAGTCGTTTTCTTCTTGAGAATTCTTCTAATTACATGGCATTTTGGGGGGAACTAAAATCACTAGCGGGCGAATTATCCTAATTATTTAATCCAAAATGCTATAACTTACTAATAGATACACTTTAGTAAATCCTACGAATAGGTTTCTAAACAGCAACTACGAAATTCCTTACGACCTTATTCTAATCTACTGTATTACACACATTTTCGTTGAAATCGCGTAGATA
This sequence comes from Tomocerus minor, assembly GCA_009936455.2. Classification (NCBI taxonomy): domain Eukaryota; kingdom Metazoa; phylum Arthropoda; class Collembola; order Entomobryomorpha; family Tomoceridae; genus Tomocerus; species Tomocerus minor. The sequence continues at coordinate 53,558 of JAAAYG020038817.1, forward strand.
GAACTCAATGACTTTTACCATTATTACACTCCCTGTATAGAAAATATAATAGGAATACTAAAAAATATCCCTTTTATATTTAATTTCTAAATAATATTGCCGGGGAATAATTAATGTAATGAAAAAGGGCTGAACGCACAGCGTGCCCTCAATTTTTATCCACTCTGACCTCAAACCAAATCTTCTCTTTTCTGGTATCCGTTACTTATATTACAGTTAATAAGCAATTTAACAATATAAAATTCTTTGTACCAAAAATATTTTTAGGTTTTTCTCTAAATTTGTTTTTATTACAATATTTTTAAGCAATGAATATGATAACGGATATTTTTTATATTTAAATAGGCGAAATGATTTTTGCCCATTTAAAAAAAATCTGATAAAAATCACTATTCATTTCAGTGTGTATAAAAGAGAAAATTTAGTTTTCCTCAGAGAGTTACTACCAAAATAGTCGGATATGACATATTTACTCTTTAATATTAGTACACCGCTTACCACAATAAATGAAAACGACAAATGTCTACATCTAAATTCGTTAGGTTCGTCACAAGCTAGCAAAGCTTGAGCTAAACATTTTTGGAGGAGGAATACCTATATTACTGCGCATATTATAATATTAGAATACTTGGTAGAAAATGTATTAGAGAAAGATTAAAAACTATCGTAGTGGATCCCACCTTTGACTAAGACACAAAAATATAAAAGGATGGCAATCATTTCAAGGAGTGGCAGCAGAAGGCGTACACGAAAAACCACTAAGAAAATGTCTTAAACTCTAGTTACACATACTCAAAGTTAATAGCTGCCCGAGAATTGAGTATTACATAGCATTAAAAAAAAGTTAAATGGCGCTCTGACATATTTGTTAGCCTAATAACTGCCGTAGGAATAAATAGAAATACTGCGTTGTATCGTCGATGATTTATAATTGTTGTTACGGATAACGAGAACGATGAGAGAAATCAGAGAAGAGGAGAATAACAGGATAAAGTAAAAGAATTGGAAAAAATAAACGAATGGAGATCTGGATATATTAAATGAATAGAATGATAACGAAAGAAAATGATTACGTACCTACGCGACTTGAATCGTCTGAGAGAAATAAAAATAAATGGAAAGTACCTCATCTGTGATAATGAGGGAGGGTCTCCTCTCGCCAGGTTCAGGTGGAATGAGAGAGCCTCGTCGGGAGGAGGGTCCACTTCCGGGAGCGAGAGAGCCTTTCCTATCCGCGGCAGCCTTGTCCTTGGACACTTCTAATTTCGGAGGCTCGACAATTGCAGGCTTGGCTCCTGGGGCCGCCTACAGCACAGAAATCCCGTTAGCAAATATTCATCATTGGGGAATCATTGACGAAACAAGCTTCGCTTCGTGTATGCAATGGAAGGAGTTCCAATCTCCAAATCTGCGATTCTGAATCAAGTTAGAGCATCAAATCCAGAGCAATCAAACAAACACAGATTACCAACATCCACAGCACCACTAACTACCATTAACATTCATTTCAAAAGCCAGTAAATAGTAGTAAAGAGCAATCTTCCCACATTTCATTCCCAAACACTCGATATCACAACCCATCAACTCAGATCATCACTCAACCCAATCCCTCATTTGACGTTGCATAAGTCAAAACATCTCTGCCAACCACGCAAAACAAAAATCCAATACATTTCTCTCACCCACCTCACTCACGCATACAAAAATAAATCAATTATATTTAGATATCTTCCGTACTTTCCTTGCCAGAAATCATCCTTTTAAATTATTTTACAAAATATCTCCTCTCTCACACACACAACTAGCTCACAACCACTTTCCTCTTTTTATCTACACAAACTGGGCTCCTCCAAAACAGAGTCTATTCAATGTTGTCCTATATCACCCAAATAGAAATCCTCATTTGTCTTCTATACTCTCTTCGGGAATTCCTACAAACTAGGTTGTCAGGCTACAAAAAACTATTATCGATAAATATGTGCATCTCCAATTAATTTCTCGGATTTAAATCCAGACAAAATAATTCATCGACAATTTTTTATTTATCTAAAGACACGAGTCTGAATGGGACTTTAAATGCCCCATTTCCTTTGATAACATTAGCAAGGAGAGTAAAGAAGACAAAAAATATTGTAAGATGATATTCTAGAAATGAAGTTAATTTTCCACATACATAGCCGTCTAAATTGCAAAAATACTGACGATGGTTAATAGAAGATGTATATAGCAAGTGACATTTCTTTAGGATATTTTTGCTCTACTGCTAATGGTAATGATTGTGTTGTTTGTGAGGCGAAGAGTGTAGATATGGGTTAGTGGAGAAAAGAAGATAGTTAGGATGATGTATGACGCTATTGGCATGGGCATGGCATGTAACGTTCGGCATTAGATAACTTCAATTGGTAGAGTTGAGCGAGCGTGTAGTGGGAAGGGATTTGATAAATCGAGGATTGGATGTAGGTGAAGAGAATAGGAAGAGTGTGGCTGGAGTGTGTACGAGTCGAAGGCTTAAATTATTGGCATATCAATATCATTAAGAGAGTTGCGTGATGTTGCTGCTGCCTACATCTCATCCGTAGGTAAGGAACAGTGCTATGTAGAAGGGACGTGTGGCTGACTAATATTTAAGTGAGCTGGCTTGTGGTGCAATGCTGTTGGCTGAAACGCCGAGCAAAGTGAATAATATGCTAGATGAGTAACAGAAGAATGAAGTCACAGAGGCTTGGAGAGCAATGGTGAAAAAATCACGCTCAATGCCAGAGGAAAGCTATATTTTTGGCTTCTTTGTGCTAATCTCGGAACGACTTAGGTTATTGTTAGTGAGATAGTGTCCTGGACTAAGTTATTAGCGCCTAGGTAGTTCATTTATTGCTAAAGGCACAGGCAAGGCAGAGCGAATGTATTTTGGCGACAATAACTCCTGCACAGGTTTATCTATTCCAATTGTTTCTGTTCTCTAGGCCAGGCAAACTGGCTAAGGCTGGCTGCAAATGGTCTTTCGCCGAAACAAGATTCTGATCTTTAAATGATTACAGTTCGTGATAGGTTCTATCTGTCTCAAGCACTGCACAATAATTATTCGGAAGCCAGAGGCACAGATGCTGATGCCTTTCCCTGACGACGACTCCTCGTTTTTATCCGCGCAGTGACAATGACATTATGTTCATCTGATGTACAGCAAGAAACCCGAGTGGGTCCTTCACGTTGTAATGTTGAAACAACTGCAGATACTCTATGTCTATTGTTTAGGCACTGATTGTCCTGTCAGTTGCTCTACTTGGATCAAAACACCAACTTCCTCGCCTGCATCTACATAATCCTCGTGCAAGCAACAACACACTCGCTCTCTGCAAAAATACACCCAGCAAGCGCTTTTTCTTTGTTGCTGCCACGGAAAATTTCCCTTTTCTATTTTTTAACTCCCTTCAAATCTATTCTTAGGTCTAAAAATTGGACTTGAGAAAATCCCTCCTGTGGTTTCTTTAGATTATTTGCACAGCTGTTCTTTCTCTTACAGACACAAGACAACGATTAGCATGTTTTTCGTTTTCTAGCAACTCATTTGCTTTTCTTCGCTTAAAATATGTAGTAAATTGGCCAATTCGGCGTAACCGAGAACCACAGAGCGGAACAGGAACAGGTAACGCTCGTACTGTACAATGTACAACTAAAATACCAGCTCTCACTACTCCCAAAACTAAAAACCCACAACTGAAAAATCTCTCTCCTACGATATAGCCCCAGTTTTTTTGAGACTATAATCAAATAGAAGTAGAAAGTCGTACGGGCATATCATTAAGATACATAATAAGCATTGTTTAATTATAAAATCACTAAAAAAGCTCTCTGTACAAACAAGCTTCAAAATTATATGTGCTTGTGAATAATAATACTAGGCTGACTCATACACTACGTATAGAAATGCAGATCTAAATACTTTATGCATATGTACATAATAGAGAAAATATTACAGTACAGTCGAAACGAAGAAAAAATAAATCCTTTTGGTTAAGCGGAAAAAATTGTCAAATCCTTCACAAAAATATCAAAAATCCAGAAACCTCTTTGAAATCAAAAAAATCAAATGTAAAATCCTATAATATTCTAATGACTCTTGTCAGATTTCAAGAAAAATTGCAAAAGTATTTCCACGTTTACTAACATTTGTAATAGACAGAGACAATTATATTCCTAGATCAGGGTAGAATGGTAAAAATACTTTGGAAAAAAAAAAGAATTTGTTTATAGGTGTTTGTGTGCCCTGTAAGATAGTCTGTAAATCAGTGACATTGTTCATCGTCACATAAAATGAAAAAGACACCTGCTCTACAAACCAAAGAGGTTCCTGTAAAGTAAAATCGCAACATGAGCTCTACCAAAATGTTTTCTTTGTTGTCGAGAGCGTCAGTTTGTAGGTTGAAATGGAAACGGAGCGTTTAATGAAGTGAAAACGGTTATTCCAATGGAAAGATGCAGACCACATAATGTAAAAAATAGAACACTTGTCACTTTTCACTGCAAACGATTTGGGATCGGTGGTTTGAGAGACATGGACGTAACGTAGATACTAGACACGATTATAGTCGTATACTTACTCGTAAGAGCGGCTTTGGCTTTTGAGGTAAAGGCATCCTTCAAACTTGAATGGGAAAGTGGACTTGACCAAGAAATAGAGAGAGAGAGATAGAGAAAGGGAGAGGAGGCTCAAAGAGCTCACACGGCAGGAAGTGTCGCCTTCCCTTACGGAAAAAACTATTCTCTACTTTCCTGTGCAGAGAAATTACGGCACTTTTTCCTGTGCAACGAAGAATGATTAATAAATCGCTGTAATTAACTGGAAATCACTAATACTTCCTCCACTTCCCACTCGCTTCGACTTTTTTTGAAGAATTCACTGCACTAGAGGAATATTTTCACGAAATCCACGAAAAGTTGAAACTGAAACTTGAAATGACACTGGGATTGTGGCTGCGCGTAAGCAGGAAGCCTTCGAGAGGAAGAAACGAAAAGAAATCACTGCTCACTACAATGCAGAAGAGATTGAGTGACACATAACCTAAGGCTATGTCAAGGGAGAGACACTGACTCCAGTGCAGTGCCACTCATTCCCTGCACTCTCATCCGAAGAAAAGTCCAAGCTCTGTCTGAGGTGACTCTCACCCACCAACTAAAGATAAAAACTCATCCTCCCTACTCGACTACTGCTATGTAGCTTGAGACTCTTCGGAATTGTTCCCATCTTTGCATTATTCCTCGCGAAATAACCTATAGCCACCAACTCTGTTGACGACCATAGACTTATGTATCTTTGAGCGGAGAGAGAGAGAGAGACACACACACACACAAAACTCCAGGAGAATAAGCACCCAGTGTGTCTCAATATCTGTGCAGTAGTCCACAGATAGTGTCCTAGTGTCTTTGAAATGGTTTTCCACATCCACACTCCCTTCTGCAGCTACAGCCACACTATGTTTTCATCTTCGAACTCAAATCAAACATAAATACACAGAAAGATATCAGTGTAGGAGATATCTAACTGTACTATTAGCAATCTTCCTTATTTTCTCCCTCTCTCTCTCTGGCTTTAAGATACATACATCTCAATGGCTTATGTTTTTGCATTCGGAAATATAGAGTTGGATATTAGGCAGATAAGTAAGTACATAGTAGTGTAACTGCACATAATCTGCGGATTGACTAAACTGACTCACTGAGAGACTCTACCTATATAATATTATACAAATTGTAGCTTTTCTTGAGCTTTCGTTGCCTTGCCTTGCCGTGCCACAGGCCTCGCACTAACCAACAGCAACTCATAGCCAACAAAAACATTGAGCACTGATATTTGCAAATGCAAAGGGAGTAAAGCTGGAGGTTAATTAGGCTATGACAGACTTGAGACAACTCAAATAGACGAGGGGCACATGCTCTTACTTTTACTCAAATCCTAAAACCTTAAGCTACCCACCACTCACAGCTCTTTTATTTACTTACACACAATTACTTAGTTTGTTGGACCTACGAAGGGATTTAAATCTCTAGCTCAAGTTCTTCTAGCATTGCGTTCATCTCCAATCTCTTTGCACGTAGTTACATCATACAATTCATACATCCCATTCACAGCCACAGCATCATCATCACAGAGAAAGCAAACAGAATTAATTTTATTTGTCACTGCATAAAAGCACATTCACATGTCAAGCAGGGAGAAGAGAAACTAAATGCCAAAATGGAAAAGAATAGCTACAAAGATAAGTCATAAAAGTGCTCGTGTCTCATGTTTCTCATCAAATCTCTCTTGTAATGACGAAGACAAATAAATTCTATATCTTTTTGTTTGTTAAAAAATAGTTTAGAGTTTTGTGATGAATGAGTCAATATGTGAGGTCCCTAATTTGCGAGGCGTAGAAATAAATGATGTTCTTATTTCTACGTGGATGTGCGATTGCATAATTCTATTGTATCTTTATCGTCTATAAAGAATCTCTCTATTTATAAACTTAATTGCCCCCATTCTCTATGTGAATAAAGTATTTACAAGGATTTATTTGAATCTGAAAAAGGCAATTTTATGCTGCTCTGCCTACGAGATAAAGTGAGGCGAAAGAATGTGGTGAATGGCAATGCACTGTTGAATTTCAAAAATCCCTGTTAGAAAAGGAGTGTATAAAAAAGTCTGGGAGCAATTCTATAAAAACTGTAAGTAGTTCAAACATTATTAATTAGTGGTAAATGCAACATAGTTTTGGTTGTTGCAACCAAAGATGAGTTTTGAATTCTGGTGCTATGTACTCTGTAGCTAAATGCTCGAGATTTCTGACTAGAGTGACTACACATGTAGTCACTCATCTATCTGCTATTATTATGTTGCTATGTACAATGTACATGTTAACTGTTGTGATATTTAAGTAAGACATTAGACATCCCACGTTCTGTTCTGTTTTTGATACAATGTTACAGATACATAGATTCTGGTTCGTGTCGTTCGTGTAGTGCACTGTGTCGCTGACTTGTGTTGTTGTAATTTAGTTGAATAGGTAGGTAGTTTTTACTTGTTCTTCTCTATTTCTTCAGAGGATTGAGTTAAGAAAAGTTGGGAGTTATCTGCCAGTATGCACTGCTGTGACTGCAGTGTAGTCTATGGCGATGTTAGTGTCTATGTAGGATTAGAGAGCTATGTACATATGTATCCTACTAAGTGGTTTATCTGTAAATAATAATAGGAGTAGTTGTAGAGAGTGTAGACAAAGTAGAGAGCTAAGACACTTGTCTCAGTCTTAACTGTAGTGGATGGAGATGTGATGTGTGGAGCAGGGAAATGATCGTGTCACACCAGCCAAAGACAGATCCTCTTCCTCTCTCTGTATTTTCAGTGGGCATGGATTTGGATGTGAGAGATAGCGGGAGTAAGTAGCTATAGGAATCTTGGTCGTTTATATTTGTAGAGACGAGACAGATAGTAGTGGTATACGGTTACTTATTTAGCAAGGCTGAGTGAGTGACAGACTGGCTTCTTTTAAATCTTGCTCGTATTCTTGTTCTCTTCATTTGAAATAATTGCCTACTTTGTTACTGTATAGTGTCTATAGTAAATCCTCTTTCCTTGTCTCGTGTTGAGGACTTGGAGTCAATTCAGCTGAATTTTATCGGGAGTCGACGCAAGGAATGTGCCATTCCTCTGACTTTTCATTTGTCTTGTCCATAAAACTTGCTGATCATTTCCTTCAAATTCACACAGATCTAACTCAGAATGAGTTCTTAGTCACAGAGCCTTTTAACTTTTCACCAAATTCCCCTCACCAAACAAATTACAATATTCAAACTCCTCTCAGAGAGTTACTAAAAGAATTATAGAAGCAATTCTCTGCCTTTGCTCTTCTTCTCTCACTAAAATAAAACAGACATTTCTACAGTTGTTCCCACTTACAGATACTTTGACAATCCTCTCACAATGACTACAATAGAAAGGGAAAGACTTGACAAAGCATCGAATGTTAAATGAGACAAGTCATAGAGCAAATATTCTAAAAGATTTCTTGCAAAACATTTACGTGCATCAACATCCACTATATACGTTATAACAGGTAAAGAGAGAGACAGACAGATAATGAATAGAAGAGGAAGAGCTATGTAAATTCAGCTGAGAATTTCCGCGAGAGTCTTTTCAGTCACAACCCATCAGCACCGCCAGTTAAATACATGAGTTACATTCAAGAGAATAACATTGCATTGTGCAACAATGAGAAAGGAGTAGATTCAATGAGCTGTTGGCAACATAGATACCCAAATACTAGCGTGCTTTCCACATTCCATTCCACGTTCCTCTGCAGTTTCTCTCTACTTTATTACCTTCCCTTCTGTCACTACAGGTGTGGGTGAACTTGAGGGAGTATTTTCCCACTTCCCGTCCTCTGAACACACAGAGAGGTTTTTCTCTGCTAGCCTCGGACTTTTCCGCCCTCTTTTATGTCGCTCTTCTAAATCCTGCAGGATATTTCCTCCTTGATTCCCTCCAGAATCCCCCAACCCTGATGTAACAAAACCACTCGACATCTCTTCCTCAGTCACTTTCAAGTCAGGGAGAGCACTGGCTTTTTCTTCCGAATCCTCAATGATTTCTTCTTCGGCTGAGTGACTTTCCCCCCGCTACAGCATTTGTATTCGAAGCCAATTACATTTTACATATTTACCTTCACTAAGATCAGATTTCGTGCATGAAATGAATCATTGCGTGGAATGCATGGTGTGCTGTGCTCTACATTTCCTTTGTGCATTGTATTTTACTGTATTTTCTGTACTGATTCGTGGACTGATCACCCATGTTTGCGTGTTTCGTGAATCCTGTGTCATTTTAATGCTTTGTGACAAACGTGTTCGTATCAAATCTCAATAAAGGAAAGAAAACTCGGAAAATTAAATTTCTTTTAACTCTCAAGTGGACAATTACAAGGATCATTGTACATATCAGTACAATATTCAAGGGAAACAGGAGGAAAGATTAATTGTTCATCATTCACTCAAGGATAAAACGGGATTTATGACTGAGGCCAAGTATTCAGGCTCGGAGGTCGCATCTACAATTATTAGGCTACCTTTTTGCCTTTAGCAGCAGGAGTTTCTATCTTAGGCGGCTCTGGTTTCTTCGGTTCTGGCTTTCCTGGCGCTTTCTATTACACAATGTCAAATGGCAGCATAACACACGACGCAGACCAAATTATAGAGGCACGATACATAAAAATACAGGAATTTACACAGATTAGCACGATTCTACTTAATAGCAATTCAATATACATACACTGATGTATGACACCGAGTCACACACTTACACCACCACGCATTAAATAATTGTAGCCATTGACACTGATAGAGTTCAGACACTGTACGTCGACACACTTGCTCATCAGGAACTCTTGTTCCGTAAAAATATTTGATGCGAATTCAAATTTTTTTATCACTAGTAAACTTAAAGCTAAATTATTTTATACGTAGCTTTGGTTAAAACATTGAAAAGTACTTAAGACTAAATAAATGTCTAGCAATTCAGTTAAGCTATAATTAGCACAAGAATAAATAAGCACAAGAAACAAAAATATACGTTTTACACTGCTATAAATACTAAGCAATCTAATTGTTGTAACAGTAACTTATAATATGATTATTTTAGTATGCTCATTAATTGTATCTACAATCATTTTACCATCATAAATTGCCAATTAAATAAGTGTCTATAATAATTACAACTTACTATATGCAACCAAAAACAAATATTATGCAATTTCGTCTCAATTCCTAATTTTTCAATGATGGACTTTGCCCTGAGCACTATTGAAATCCCATTCTAATTCGTATCTAAAAGAGAAAACAGTTCTGTAACCGAAATGCTGAGATTATTATAACTCCTGACCTTTAGAAAAGTAGAACGCATATCTAACTCCGTTAATTTCCTAGTGAATAGATGAATTGAATGATAGGTGCCTGTAGTTGAATACGGTAGCTGCTACTACTACCTTAGTTTAATATGAAGTAGTAGCATCATGTGCTATTTTAGTCTGCAGGTAAGAGTCTGATAATGAAAAGGGCAGATAATAATAGAGGAGCGATGGTGTAGACTACTACAACAGGTACATGTTATGTAATAATGAAGAAGAAAAAGAAGCAGAGTCAATAAAAAACTGGCGTAGTCTACGTTTACTTAATTCTATTTCTACTGCTACTGAGTTTCAAACAGGATGATGCTTAAATTAAATATACTACACTACTTTTGTTGTTTGTTAGTCTTAAGCTGATATATTTTGTTTACTTTTCTCGTCTACGAGACACATTGGCTAATGTACATGAACATCTAGAAAATATATTACTCCTCTGAACTATTTTCTTTGAATTGAAGATCTGCTTTAGTAACTAGTCCCATTTTTTATTTTTCCTTCCTTTGGCTTCACTTTCCATGAAATATAAAAATCTACCTACTAAAAAGTCTCATAGAGGAATTATCCGTCCCACCTCAGTCTTCATGCTCAAATAAAAAATGGGAAAAAGAATGAACTGCTCATTAAAAATAGTGTCTCGATGAGTTAGTATAATATATCTGGCAATATATTATTGACATCTTTGTGTCTTAGATGTTGAGTAATAGTTTTATAGCCTAAGGATGAGTGGTAGCTCTGGCTGGGCACTGTAGTAGAATTAAAGGAAGAAAGAGGCAGTGAAGCACGTGTTAAATTTCCTCCGTTTCGCTAATGTGTGGATAATAGCTCTTGCTCCTACGTGACTCTCTGGAAATTTTCTTTTTCCGCAAGTTATCTCAACTCATCTTATCTTTATCCTAACCTCAGAACTATGTATGCAAATGTCACAAAAGTAAATCTGTTCCAAGGTCGTTCCTCATTCTATTTCTGACACAAGAGCTTTTTCTTCTCACTCGTGCAATCCACTGTGCTCTGACTCTATTCGCCCTCATCTCCGCATCCCTAGACTCTCTCTATACTCCCTATTTATACTTCTGTAGATAACAGTACACTAACTACACACTGCTATGAGAGACAAAGGGAAACCCAAGTCTCACTGAACATTTACCAGGACATTTAAACTTCCTTTTTGTTTTCTATTACGAACGTCTCTCCTTTTTCTTCCTACTTCTTTGCAATTGAGTCATCCTACTGTAGACTTTTCAGTAGATTTCCGACTGAGATACTGGAGATACTCTTGTAGTCTACTTACACTGGAATTGCATAGACAAGAGATGACTATGACGTTTTCTCGACTATTATAATTGTATTAAATATAGAGCTTGTGTGACTTTAGTTAATGAATTCATGTAGGTAGTCCAACTAAAGTCTTGCAACTGACTTTGCATGCATCTCTGAACATTGGATTCTGCAAACATTAAAAGAGAAAGAGCGTTTCTATGCCTTTTCATCCTCCTGACTAATTATTATGATGAATATCATTTAGGCACATATTGTCTTTGTGACTTTGGCTCGCCTGACTAGAGTGTACGTAGTCACTGCAGACTTTTCTACATAGGTAACTCATCATTTTACCTCTACTACATTAAGACAGTCATTCAGCTCGAGAAAAAAAACGGAGAAGATCCAAGCGAGTAAAGATGCAGAAGCAGCGCTTCCTTGTCCTTTCTTTCTGCTCTGACTGTGATAGACAAGGCTTGCTTTACTCTTTTTAAAGGAACAAACTGTTTTCATGTATCTCGAGACTTTTTTCTTTGTCAACTCCATCATAGAATAAGAGAATTTTGTTTGTGATTGTAAAATGACTAATGAGTCCCGAAATATCTTTACTTGTGTCCAGGCATGAGCTTCAACACTATTTTCGCTCATCATTTACTTCTTTACTATTTATAAGTGCTATTAAAATCTCAGTCGCATATCATTTAGCTAATGCCTATTTACTATTCCCTTCAATATATACTAGCATGATTAATATATATCTGCTACAGTTACAATTATCATTAGTACTCTACTGGAATAAGTAGGTGAATGCAGGAAGTGTCTAATGCTATCAGTCGAAAATGACAACGAAGACAATGATCACATGATGATGTTGGTTGGAAGTGCATCGCAATGACTCTATTCTACATTATTGTCAAGAAGCTGGAACTTAATTACGTAAATGACAAAGGAAACTAATAGCTACAATTGTAATTAAATGTACATGCAAAGAAAAAAATAGAAAGAGATTCGTTACCTTATCATCTGGTTTCTTTTCCGCTGGTTTCTACAATGGAAATTAAAAGAAGAGAAACCAATTAGCGTCTTAATTATAGAAAGAGATTTGTTCTAGCTAACAATGAGTTGCTACAGGTACTACAGTACGTGCATGGCATACGTACGTTTACGAATAAGTTACGATGGGATTTATATAGTTGGCATTTTGGCATAATTAAATTAAGGAAATCATAGGTTAACCGAAATGAAGTCAATGTAAATTAATTAAAACTTAATTAACGTCAACTTAGCGCAATAATAATAACCCAAGTAAAATAAAGGAGTAACGAAATGGTTTGAAACAAGGTAAACAAATAATAAAGTATAGAAGAATGGAGAGTTTCTCACTCTTCCTGCTAGCGCGTGTAATTAGTTGCAACAGAATCCTCTACATAATTAGAATAAATCATATAATAATAAAGTCGTGATAAAAATGTTCATAGGACAACAGTGAAGAATTGAGAGTTTAGTAGTAGAGAGCGGCCAGGCGAAACAGCAATAAATTACGATCAATCCAAAAGCCATTTAACAAGGAGTTAACTAGTTCGTACAATAGAAAGGGTGCGTAATCCAGTCGACGCTATGCTACGTAAATAAATATAGCCGTGTAAATATCATCGTTAGACAACAGACATACATTTAAAATAAAATTTAATGTTGAGTGTACGAAGGGGTTTGGGGGACACAGGCTCTGTGTTTAATTAGATTGATATAAGACATTCTTGTCATTCCCATCCTGCCATTTAGATTGCATCCGAGAATTCGTTGTCTATGTTCTGTTCTGTCTGCCTTGAGAAATGTGTAAATGTGGAAAACATTGAGGAAATGAGAAACTGATATTCCTAGTTGTTTACTCATTGTGTCGAGTTTCATAAAATCCCTTATTTCTGTTCTGTGACTGTTTGGTGATGTAATGTTGGGTTGGTTTGGTGGGTGCATGAGCAGCTCTTCTTTTCCTCTCAGTGAAATCGAATGAGGGAAGGGAGAAGGAGATCTGAGTGCGATGCAGGACACATTAAGAATAAATAGTCATGTCAAGAATCAAGAATGGGTGGGAAGTCATTGGCTTCGGTTGGTTGGATTCCAGTGGCTAATTTTATTATGGGTAGCTGTGGCTGTCTGTATTTCTCACATCAGGAGCATCACTGCTGCCACCAGTGCATAGCAGCGCAGATCGGATTACCTGCTCTATTCCAATCTTCACAGTCAGGCAGGATACCTTCTCCCAAGACTTCGGCCAAACATACAGCAGACTTTCGCCAAACTCACTTACCATGCCACAATATACTTCTCGTTTTGTTTTCAACTTTTAAATTATATCCTCCTAACTTTCTGTTTACTACGACTGTCTACATTTTTCCATGCACTAGCACTCTGATCTGAATTATAGCGACTGAGCAGTTGCTTCCGTACTATTTCAATGTTAGCAGCAGCTATAGCCCTGATTTATTCGTACCTACCTAAACCTAAATACTTTCCACCTAATCCATAATGTTCTACCGAAATCCATCTCTATACTCCTTAACTGCCTATTCAAAGCCATCCAAAGACTTCTTTTATCCTATTTATAATAAACACATTCACTTTATCTTCTATGATGACGCCCTTTCTCATAAATACATCTTGACTGTACTCCTTATCAATCCTTTAGGATCTAGACCTACGACATCTTGAAAAAACGAAAGAATTAACAAAATTACCTACATTTATGACGGAAAGTTAACAGTTAGATTAAAAAAAATTAATTTTAGCAATTTTTAATTTATAAGATTTTATAGTGAACATATTTTGAAAAAGTCTAATTCAAAACAGCAAAACAGAAATCGAGTGCACGAATAAATGTGGGCTTCTAATTAGTCACGGAAGTTAAAATATGCTTAAGGAGAAAATAGAACTGAAAAATGGAAGGTGGAGTAAAAAGAAGTGAATTGGCCTCTTGTGCTTAGTATCCACTTGAGACGAGACGAGAGTAGCTAATGCTAGAAGTAGAGCGCGTCTTAAGCTTTCTTTACGTATCCGATATCGGTACATCACTCACTCGTAAGTGAGTGCACTATAGTATTACATTTAGTTAGTACTAGTGAGTGAGTGCTGGATGATATCATTAAGAGTGGATTATATCTCGAATGAAATATTATTAGGCCTAGTCCTAGTAATTCAGATGTTTCAATTAAGCATACCTGTCAGTTAAGAATGTAAAAAATAACTGCACATTTACTCTAAAATTCTAGAAGCTAAATTAACATTGCTGAATTCACTAGGTAGGTTTCTGAAGGGTCAGTCACTACGAGTAAATCAGCATTGCTATTATTACTAGCTATATAGAATTTATTTTGTAGTTCATAGATTCTGATACATTTAGCACGTAAAATGCAAGTCAAGAATAAAGAATTAACTCTTGGTCTTAGTGCATGTAAAAGAAAATGGATTTTAAGATCCAAGTTCACATTCATGTTTTTTTTATATAAATTGGGCTGCACTGCACTAAGCCATTAGGGATTCTGTTTATAAATCTTTCGTTTTATGTCGTAATTGTCTTATTAAGGTCTATAGAGCTACTGCGTGCTATTTATTATAATGCAGTAGGTACTGTCAAGTTGTTATTCCTTGAAAATGTCCTGTCTTCATGTGAGCGACAATAAAATATAGCGAGCAAAGCATCGGAACTGATATTATATAAGTCGTTTAGTTACGTAATAATAGAATAATGTAAAAAAGGTACATTTTAAGGATTATATAGACTAACCTACGCAAGAGATAGCGAGACACACGATACGTGTCAAGTGAACGATTAAAACGGGAATTGTACATATGCCAGCTAGGATCTTTTCCCTAAATACATGGATTTTCTGAACAGAGTTTTTCTAATCCCTAACGGCACTTTAAATATGATCAGAGCTGAGTGTGGCACTAAAAGTACTTAAAATTATGTTAGTTACAGATGGTAGTGTACTTATTAGACATGGTGCACGGAGCACATCTTCCGAGAGGGTTTCTCTTCACAACCAGCACAGCCACAGCCAACAATCTAAGCACATCGTGCCTATCGTACTCACTAAATGACTAAATAATTATTACACGAACATCCATTCCTTTTGGCCATACTTACATCATTCAATATTCTAATATCAATACAATGAGAGTGCGAGAGAATCAAAAAAAACTATCAGGCAATTTAGCTACTGTTCAATCCCAAATCAATTGATCAAGACAGTACTTTTACTCACTAGTGAAGGAGGAAGGAGACTAATGTGTAAAGACACTACTAGAAAACATTCTAAAACTATGTGATAAATTGACAATACCATGTCAGGGTCAGTAGAAAAGTACAAAACTGCATCAGCAACAAAGTTTCTGAAGATATGAAACATCTAAGATCTAATATCAAAAGCATTTTCTGATTTGTTACTGGGTAAAATGAAGAGTCCAGTCCTGAACAAAATCCGTATTAAAAGTAAAAAAAATAATGAAAAAATAGAAAAAAATAGTATAAAAAAGTATAAAAAAAGTATAAAAAAAAAGTATAAAAAAGTATAAAAATGGTATGTTATTGTAAAACATGAAAAAATGAAAAAAAAACATGTTTTTGGCAAAAGTGATATGAGTGTAATGTACTGTGGGTTGTTGATCCACTTTGAGTTCTGGGACAGGGAGTCTCCTGGCTGGTCTTACACTCTCATCACTATCATCCTCGTCATCCTCCTCGGATGACTCTTCCTCTTCTGACTCTTCCGATTCCTCGGACTCTGTTACTTCCGGCAATTCGGGTAGCTAAATTTAAGTAGGTACACCACTACAGGTTTTACACTTACAACAATCCTCATAGCATTCATACACCAATTATTACATACTTTTTGACAATCTCGACAAAAGACACTTACCGTCTCCTAACAATATCTACTCTCGAATAATTTTATGTACTCGGATAGTAGAGAGAGGAGAATGTTTGCGTGTAAAGTATTTATAGGTAGGTAGGTACTGCAGAATTTGATCATGCACATTTTTTTCTGAACAATGTATGTATGTATG
The DNA here is from genome assembly GCA_009936455.2 of Tomocerus minor. Lineage (NCBI taxonomy): Eukaryota > Metazoa > Arthropoda > Collembola > Entomobryomorpha > Tomoceridae > Tomocerus > Tomocerus minor. The sequence goes on from JAAAYG020038817.1 coordinate 69,808, forward strand.
TCTGAATGTATAGTATATATAAGTGGATATTATAATTATATACAGTGTGGAGTCCTACATAGTAGAAGAAGATTCTAGATATATATATATGTTTGAATTTATATTTCCCATTGCTGAAAAGAAGCCAGGTCATGGAATAATTTATCAATGATTTATGGCGTATAATATTTACATGATGAGATAAGAAAGGAAAGAAGCTCTGCTTAGTCAAAGTATACTATCAAAACTCTTTTTACAGATGTAGCAGTTGCAATCAGTGGAAATAAAGTCTGTAGAGATAAGATTTAGCGCTGCAATCAGAAAATGGAACAAAGCCCAAGAACACGGCAAAAGATTGAAAAGAACTCTTATTACAATAGCTCACCTTGACTTCCGTCCTCGGTTTCTCCTCCTCTATGATTTTAGGAGTCTTGGAGACTTCTGTTTTTTTATCCTGAATCTACTCAAAAATTCACAAGCACGCTCAAGTCAAATCAGAGGAACACTTAGTAGTCGTTTCATAAACCATAAGTAGTTCCCCACTAATTGATAGCACAAACCCAAAAGAAATCAGACTATCAAGTAAACGCAAACGGAAAACGTATGAAATAGAAAGCAGAGAAAAGAGTCATAAAGAGATTTAGATAGATAGAAATTGGAGAGACGAGAGAGAAATGACTACGGCATCAATTAACTTACTCCATTGGCTTGTTTGGGTTCTACCGGGGCGGGTGCCTCTTTCTTTGCTGGCTCTGCTGGTTTCTTTACCTCCGGCTCCTTGCCCTTCGGCTTCACTTCCGGTTTCGCTTCGGCTTCTTTCACCGCCGACTTTCTCTCTGGCTCTTTACTTTTTACTTCGGGTTCCTTCACGGGCGGCTTTCCCTCAGCCTCTTTTGGCTTAACCTCTGGCTCTTTAATTGACGGTTTACGCTCCGGCTCTTTGGGTTTAGCCTCTGGCTCTTTGACAGCCACTTTGGGCTTTTCTGGCTCTTTTGGTTTCTCCGCCTCTTTTTTCTTTTCTGGCTCTTTAGGCTTCTCCGCCTCTTTTTTCTTTTCTGGCTCTTTTGGTTTCTCCGCCTCTTTTTTCTTTTCGGGCTCCTTAGGTTTCTCCGCCTCTTTTTTCTTTTCTACCTCTTTTGGTTTCTCAGCCTCCTTAGGCTTTTCAGGCTCTTTTTTAGGTTCGGGCTCCTTGGCTTTGGGTTCTGGAGCCTTTGGTTTTGGTTCAGGCTCCTTGGCTTTAGATTCGGGTTCCTTTTTCACTTCCGGTTGTTTTTTATCCTCCGGTTTTTTAGGCTCCTCTTCTGGCTTAGGTTTTTTGACAGCCTCCACAACTTTTGCGGGGGCTGTGTCTTTTTCAGCTTTCTAATTACAAACAGTACAAAACTCTAACACAAAGAAAAATGGACGACACAAAAACCAACAAATACAAACAGAGAGATGTTCCAATTGATTTAGATAGATAATAGATTCAGGCTGCGCAACATACCTTAAAATACTTCAGCTGCTTTGGCATATAATGCAAAAGACTAAAGATCTACGACTATTGCCAAGAGTATAAACGATTAATTATAAATCTGATGCACTCATCAGTAACCAGCAATACCTAGCTAAATTAAACCAATCTTATTGCATGTTAAAAAGTCGTTAATATTCTGTGCAATTCGCAAAAGACTACTTTTCATTCTAATTTAAATGAAAGGCTCTAGGCTCTAGGCAATGTTTAAAATAATTCTAAGTCAAAAAAAACGATGAAATGAAAAGAAACTGCAATTTTTTGAGGGGTGAGAACGATTGTGCATAAACTGAGCTGGAATGTGCAAGATAATTTATTGAGAAAAGAGGGCGGAATAGTAGAACAGGACAAGTGCATCAAATCAAAGGTAAAAGACCTCTAAACGGTTTCCAAGACTCGACATAAAATAGAATCTAATATACAGATAAAAGGTGGACGAGGAACAGAATGAAAAAATGTCTCGGCACTAACTGCACCTAAGTATAGATAAGGGGGATATGATCTTATAACTTTATCGCATCCTCTCTCAACTAAGTCAGTAGTTGCACGGAGAGGAGTAGGACGATGTAAATACGGCACAAAGTAGTTAAGTAAAGTAAGAGACGTATGGTAATAATAAAGTGATGTAACGTAACGTAAGGAAGCTTCTATTTTTAGCAAGTGGCTCATACTGGGCTGCTTTTCACAAAACTAAATCTAGACGCATCTATCCACCAACTAATCTATTCTGTTCTCTCTTTCTCGTTCTTCTGAAATCTCACTAACCCTTGTGTACCTACTTCAAATACTCCACTTGACTCTCTACAAACTCCTTTGATAGTCTCCACAGAAAAATAATATAGGAAACACATGCTTAGGTACACAGAACAGCGTTGGCATTAAAATTCAATGTAACGAAACGATTCGAATGCTACATGACAGTACGTGGTGGGAGCCTTTTGTTTTCTTCACAGCGAATTATTTATATACACAATAGAAAATATACACAAGAGTCTGTCTTACAATTAGTTAGTGTATACACAGCGTACTCAGCAACTATTTCTTTGCGGTTACACCACATTACACATATTTTCAGGAAGAATCGGGAAAAGTTCTTCTCAAGGAAAGTCAACGAAGGGAAACGAATTGAAAGGGTTGTGCAGGCCGCTTAGATATTTGATATCATCGCGACTGCTTAAATCACGATTACGACGTTATGCATGCCAGGACATGAAGACTGCATGACCTACTCCAGTACTACTCACTCACGAGTTATTATTACTACTGTGGAAGCACCCATCTCAAAGTCCTATAGACAAATTCCCTCACTACTTCTCTCAATTCATTATTGCATTGTTTTCTCTTAGAAATAGTCTAACTAGCTGAGTATAAAACTTATTAGCAGAAACTCTATCGAAATATATTTGTAGAAACCTGTTGCAATTCAATTTAATCCTCTATATTAATTTAATTTGTTAATAAAGAGATAATTTCCTTAACCTCATATCTAAAGTTGAGCAGTGCATAAAAATATTTGCTCTCATCTACACATTACAATAAGAAATGATGGGATAGTAGAGTGAGTGGATTATGTAGCAAGCAAACTGGTCCTTAGTAAGTGCTATGTAGGTATTTACGTGTGGTTTATATTTTAGTTAAAGATCTGTGCCTTGGTTGTTGGCTTCCAGCTATTCACAGATATTATGGATGAGGAATACATTCAGTGGTAAACAGATCCAATGTAATAGATAAGATAGGGAAGACAAAGTATTTCTAGAGCTTTTCGTAACGTACATAAAGATAGTAAGTTGCTACACGGCAAAAAATAACGGCACCACACCACAGTCATGTTTAAAGATGTGTGCACATCCGCCCTATGCAGAAAGGTTAGAGAGAGAGAGAGAGAGGCTGGTGTTCAGACAGACGTTGGTTACTTTGTACTTGAAGAGAGTTTAGCACTCTATTCTTTTCCTTTCTCAAGAGAAGGATAATGCGAATGTGGGAGACAATCTACTTTTAGAACCTGGCTGTCGGAAACAAGATCGGATCGGTTTATGAGAAGCGCATTGTGTACTGTATCACTCCTGCTCTGACAAATCTCCATGCAAATACACAGATGAGACAGAGAGCGTCTTCATTCTTTTTCTTCCTTGGTGTGTCTTGATGTGTTTCTCATTGGCTTCCGTACTAACTACTCTCCGTCATTGTATAGACTCTCGTACTTTTATATAATTGTCTCACACGAGCACATTCTCAACCAAACTGCAACTAAGTTGTCTACAGAGAGAGCGAAGCTCTGTGTGTACAGCCCAGTAGTGCATGTATGTAGTAAGAAGAGTTTTAGAGATAGAGAGAGAGAGAGAGTATCAGGAATTGTGGATTGGAGTGTAGTGCAATATCTAAATTTATCTTTGACTCAAGTCACTCAGTCTATTGTGCCTTACTTTCTTACGTACACCTACTCTACTTTACATCACTTCCCATTACCGACGTACAGGACACCATAGCAAAGACTTTGTGCCTACAATACACACAGATAGTCCTTGCTACAGCCACAGAGAGGGAGAGAGAGAGAGAGAGGGGTATAGATAGATAGATACCCATGCAAATCTATTTTAATTCGCACACTTGGTGACGGGTATCCTATGTATTTGTATCTCATCATCTCTCCCAGTGAACTTAGTTCACTTTTGTACTTACATCATACTAGTCCTCCTTAACACTAACATTGTATCTCTTTCTTTGCTACAGAGACACACAGGGAAAAGAATCGATTCTAAGTGGAACGAGCAAATAGGCGGCAGCACGGGACCGCCTTCCCTAAATCTCTAAATCAGTGACTGTCACTGTTACTCTGTAGTCGAATAGACTACCGCATTGCAGTAGGTACCTTCATGTCGTGTCACACTAAAATCATCTTTTCCCCTCTCTTTTCGCGGTGACACACCGGAGAACCTTACACTTGTCTCACAGCATATGCAATCCTCCCGTCGTCAACATGTCAATGAAATGAAACGAGATACACACTCATTTTTTTACTTCTCACTTAGCACTAGGGCTCTTGCGAAGAAGACTCTGCGTCCAGACAGCAAATAAAGACTTAAGATACGTTCATTATGGGGAAAACTTTGTTAAATTAATTGAAAAACTCTCTAGAGGAGTTCTGAATGGGAATTACCATGATTTTATGAAGCAGTCATTTTATAAGAACCATCCACCGTGGACTTTCAAACTGATTTGGCTTTTAAAAAGGCAGCATAGCAGACTTTTGTGCACAGGGTTTATAAAAGAATTAAATGGGAGCCATTAAATTAATTACCTACCTTGGATATTAACCCATCTAGAGCCAGTTCCCAGAGATTACTATACTGTTGCTCGTATATACGTGCGTAATACCGAAGGAGACAAGTCCGTACTTAATGATTTATGCATAATGGGTTGAGGTAACTCTTTGAGGGATAAATCGCGTCACAAATTCAATAGAAAGGAGAGGGGGACGTTGCGACAAGGAATTTCAGGGGCTAGGAAATAATTGCGTATAGTTTCTATAACTTGTTTTTGACTATAGTAGTTATTAGGTATGAGCCAAAGGTACATGAAGTGAATGGGCAATGGTTGAAATAATAAAATAATAGATAAAAAAGATAAGTAAAAGTATTACCTTAGGTTCTTCTGCCTTTTTCTCGGCTGGCTTATCTTTAGGAGTCTCCTCTTTCTTCTATAAAGAAAGAGTTTCACACAACACTCAAGTAATGGTAAAAATAAACATAAAGTGTCATCTTTTTTTTAACTTGGAAATAAATGTCAAGTATTTTGGCCAGGAAGCTAAATAATTGCTCTATTAATTTGTTGTCAACCTACAAAACTAACTAAGTATATCTAGTATGTCTAAATGTATGTGAGCAAACATTCCCAGCTTCGTTAACATACATTTTACATAGATATTTACATCCACTAGTAGAGGCTCTCTCAACTGGTTGTTGTATATGTGCTAATAGTAGCTCAGGCATTCATTTCTATCTCTAGTTTAATGTTTAATGCTTGCATTAGATTACGAGAGAACACGGTATTAGGGAATGGAGGAAGCCAAATAATAATAAGCTACTTTTGCTATAGAATACTAATATCCTACATTAGACTACACTAAAGAATCAGTAAGTAGCTGTTCAAAACAGTAGTAGCTAATATTTACGTACACTACGAGACTTTAAAATGCAAATTGTGAGTGAGAGCATCGCTTTCTACCAACTGGTGGAAAATTGGTGGCTTTTGTGCTCCCTCTCAGCCACATCTGTCCATGTTGTCCTTATCTATAGAGTTTATTAGACTTTTCAGTTCTACATTCTTTCGCATTCGTAATTTGTCGATGTGACTCTTGCGTAGCGAGTCAGTCGCAGTCCTTGCGATCAAACACTTAACAGCGACCATAGTCACCCAGTTTACCATTTAATACTCATCATCACTTCCACATTAGTGTAGTCTAGCATTTTTCCGCGTTCTGGAGGCCTACATCCACACTACACTTAAATATAACATCCTAAAGTATAATATGCACGGACAGATAGATGTGCACTTTCCCCAAAAACGACTCCCTGGTAGTCAGGTACTAAAATATTAGGGAACATTATTTTTATTTTATTGTTTAGCCTAATGCCCTATTAACGACTCTACTCAAAACCCAACAACTATCAGAAAAATAACAGTGCATTAATTTCATTTTACACTGACAACGAAAGAGAGTTCATAAAATCTTTTTTCCTCCCAGCAGACCTAACGCCTTTTCATTCCTCTCTTCCTCACACCCATGCACAATCCTCTGTGTCGTGAGTGAGCACTATCGCTAACTTTATTATACATACATACATTGGCATCTTAGATAGGGTTTTATTAGAATCTCGAGTTCAACTCAAATTGCATGTAGCTCACTGAACGCTCTGTGTGAAGGCTAGGAGTAATAAACCCCTCTGCCTAACTCATTGTTTCCAACCTTCGCAATTACATTACAGTGAGAAATGAGTGTCACTATTTATGTGTTGTTCAAATTCAAAAAATTTCTGTTGACATACCTTGTCTGGCTCTTTTTTCTTCTCCTCTGGTTTCTTCTCTGGCTCTTTCTTTGCCTCTTCTGGCTTCTTCTGCTCAGCCTTCTTCTCCTCTTTTTTCTCTGTTTCAAAACATGAAGGATGTCATGTGACGATACATTCCTAACCAACGACCCTCTCTCTCCGCCATGCATTTCATCATCACAAACAACCACGAATAATAATCTCTCATAAATTCTACTCTACCTTGTACAGTTAGCGTTGCTTCTGATTCACTAGAACCAAATTCATTTTTAACAACGATTTTGTAGCTCCCTGAGAATTCTTTTGTACAGGAACTAATGACCAATCGAGCGGATTTCCCATCGAAAGTTATTTTTGTGTCCCGCGTTTCTTTGATAACCGTTGAGTTTCTGTAAATATAAAAATCTTGGCTCAAGAATCTATTTCCCTTGAAATTATTTCACCTGTAATTACCTTGTCCAGGTGATTGTGGCTTTCTTATCCACACTGGAAAGCTCACAGTACAGCTCCACGCTTTTTCCTTCTTCTACAGTCTAATTAGCACAATTATCATTGCAAAATTGGATTATTAAAATCACGGAGTATATTTATCAGAGCATTATCGAGTTGGGAGGAAAATGCGGGACTGACCATGGACTTGAGTCCTTGAGCAAACTTGGGAGAGTCTCCCTTTGGCTTTTCTTTCGGCTTCTCCTCTTTCTTTTCATCTTCTTCAGGGATTTCTGTGACATCGACAGATTGAGTCGTTTCTCCCTTTTCATTCTTGGCCACGAATTTGTATGAACCTTTGTCTTCTTTGGTCGCCTGGTTGATTTCTAATTGGATCTTATATTCTCCCTGCAAATGTAAAGATTACATTGAAATATTTTTTTCTTCGCTGTCGAATTCATTTCTCGAATAATTTGGCAATCACACAGACACCCAAATGAATTTCCATTATTAATCTTTGCAACCTTTGTCACTTGGGTGACTTGTGTAACTCTTCGGGAATCTTTTATAACAGTGGCTTCCTTGTACCACTGCACATCAGGAGGAGCTGCACATCGCACTGTGCATTCGATTACAACGACACGTTTCTTTTGTACTAGGATGACGCGTGGTTTTTCTCGAACGACAGGTGCAACTATTAGATATTCCCACAGTTAGCTCACGTCACAGACACCAGACAGAATTAAACAATAAATATATACACCGTCATTATCACATGCACGACCGCTAGTTTTATTTTTAATTCTTACTTTCAATATTGAGCGTTAAATTGGCATTGATTTCTCCGGATTCGTTTGAAATATTGCATTTGTAAAGACCACTGTCTTCTGGTTGGGGATCCTTTACAAAACATTTAACATCAGTTACTTCAATAAACTGTACGGATATTAAAGCCCTTCGTATGATACTCTAATTATTATCTACAATCTATACTACTTAAAGATTCAGAAAATTTCATTATTGCAAACCCGAAATTTGTGTGAATTACCATACAAAAGTTATTTGCTATTTAAAATTTGATATTCTATCAATAATTATCAATGTTTTTAATAGAAATTATTTTTTAAACACGATTGATACATTAATTGTGTCTTTTTAGAAAATGCTTTAAAGATTTCACTTTAACTATGACTGCTTTTTAGTAATAGGAAAATTGTTGGAGAGGGGCGAATTGAAATATTAAGTAACTTGGTATTCCTTGTACTACTTTGCATAGCAATAAATAGTAATATGCATAAATAAACGTGGAATACTTTGATTTCCAGGCGAATGATATAAATTCCTTTTTCTTCTTTCATAGAAATGGACAATTTAGATGAGGACGTAATTTCGGTTCCTTCGCAAGTCCAGACAAACTTTGGTTTGGGGTCTGCCTTGACTTTACATTCCATAATGATGAGTTTTCCATTTTGTTCAGAGACGATTCGTGGTTTTTCGGCAAAAGTTGGAGCCTGGCCAGACGGCTCCGGATCAGCTTCGATGTTCAAGTTCAGGTTAGCATTTGACTCTCCGTGAGCATTCTGGACATGACATCTGTAGGTGCCTCCGTCTTTACCGCCTGGCTCCTGATAACCCACACCATAGTAAGTAAGTAGAATTCACAGACAATCATTCACTATCAATCAATCAACCACTCCTCTCATTAAACACTTTTTTTCTGAAATGATTAACCGTTTGCTACGTATTTCCCTTGTTGACTTTGAGTTGAAACCAAGGAAGGAGACTTCCCTGTATTCCAACATTTACTCTGTTACTCATGCATTCCTCTCTGGCTTATTTATTTTACTTTAAAACTGAAATCTCTGCCCTGAGATAAATAATACGCTTGTTAGAATTGGGACACTGTTTAAAGGGTTAAAAAAATAAAAAAAAATCCCTAAATACTATTATATATTACTACTAGTCGTCATTTTTGAATTAAAATGATGATTAAAAATAAAGAGGAAAACTCACTTTAATCTCGAGAATGAGATCAAAAACGGTTTCATCGACCGTAACAGTTTTGATGGTAATTTTGGAGGATTCCTTGACTTGAGTAGTTCCTCGGTACCAATTGACTTCTGGTTTTGGATTGGCTTTGCATCGACATCTCATGGTTATGACAGTTCCCGTTGCATTCGGTGTAATCTTTGGTTTTTCAATGAAAGTCGGAGCAATGCCGCCATCATCCCCACCTTGTCGTCATCATGTATAAAGTTAGGATACAGTGTCATTGATTTGAAAGCATTATGAGTGTGAGATGCATAAAAATAAATGAAGGTTGTATGTATATAAACTATGGCATATTATATCATCGTGAATCATTAGGAACATTTACATATCACGTACATTACAAACTACGGGCTCACTTTCAAATAAATTGATAACAAAACATAGAGAGTTACAATTATCCGTAACGAATATTACAACATACCACAATACCATAGCACATTGCAAGACCTGTTTCACCAAAACGGGAAAAAAAAAGATTCTCACAATCATGTCCGTCAAAGTTCTTAAAATTTGGACATTGAATTATTTACAATTGGATTTCGAACGTCGATGGAAGAGTTTGCATGACCAAAAGTTAGCAATTCGAGTTAGAACGACAAATTCTAGTTTAATTTTAGTAAGTGTATTTGAAATGTGTATTGACCATTACGAGATTATGGATTACACATGTAAATGAATACAACGAGTTTAAGTATCCATTGAATGAGCTGTGTTTTTGGTCATGCAAACAAATAAATGAAATTGAAGGGCATGCCACTATAAAGAGTAACAATAAGGTTGCCGCGTCTGCAGATAGAGAGACAAATTGAGATAGAAGAGATAGATCCTGTTGCATAAATAAAGTAGACGTACATGTAAACGTACAAGAAGGGTATCACACCAGAGACACTACATTCATGAACTTTTTCCCGCCCCGGAAGTACGGATTCAGTTTCATTTCAAGTTTACAATCGTATCACAGTCACAATTAACGTCGAACAAAAACAGGGTCACAATTATCCTTGTTTCAAAAATACAAGAATGGTTGGGAATGCCAAGACAATTCATTTGTGTTCTTGTCAGTGTCAAGAGGGTCAACACTTTCAAAAATCAGAACAGCAAAAACTCGGGAGGATATTACTTGGGATTAAAGAGTGAGTTCCTCCTGGGCACTTGAGATCATGTCATTCATTATTTATTTATGTGTGAAAAGAGAAAGAAAAGAAAGAATGATGAGTGGTGGTAAATAGAGACTGGAGTCTGAGATGAATTGAAAGCTGACAACTTCACCAACATTCATCTACAACAATTCGGGCAAAATGAATGGGAGAAGAGATTTAAAGTGAGTGTGTGTATTTTGATGTGTTCGTGTGTGTGATGTTAATGGATGAGAGCTGGAGGAGGGACATGCTCTCCACGTCTCTCTCCTTGGGTTACCGTTAAGTGCTTTACGGTTAGCCTTTACGAGAATGTTAAAACAAATTACAAATAAAAAACACAGGAAGACAATAAGGAGCCGGGCAGATAAAACATTCCTAGAAATTGCTGTACCCATACATTCAATGCAAAAATTAGTTTTGTCGTAAATCGAGTGGGGAGGGAGGGATGAGGGGATTAGGGTTAGACTCTAAGGGCGATCTTAAGAGAAAGTGGGGAAAGGAAGATGGCACTAGGACAGCTGCCTAGCTAGCTACCTTGGAAGTTGAGAGCAATGTTGGCATTGCTTTCACCAAAAGCATTCACAGCATTACATCGCCAGTTGCCACCGTCCCCTGTTGTCGGGTTGGCAATCTCTAGACTCAGAACGTAAGTGTCTTTTCCTGCATCTTTCCGACTCATTTTTATTCGATCGGTAAGACTTATTGCTTTTGGCCCTTGGAACCAAGTTATGTCGGGTAATGGCTGAGCTTCCAACACGCACTCCATTACCAACAGTTCTCCTTGTTGTTTTATTGTTGGCTTCTTTGGAAAACGGGGGGCTTTGCCTTCCGGAATTCTGAACGGCAATAAAAAAACATTTTAGAAATCATTCTAATGACTAATCTATGCAAATCTCTTAAAATTATGGAAATAAACGTGGTTTTTGTAGATTTTTACTTGAATTTGCCGCCGCCCTCAAAGTTCAGATTGAGAATAGCAGTGGCTTCGCCATGATCATTTTTGGCCACAGCCTTGTACTCGCCCTCATCGGAAGCATCCACGTTGGAGATGGTCATTCGTGTCATATAGTAAACTTCTTGAGTGGATTCTCGAGTAATAGTGGCTTTGTATTTGCTACCAGCTACTTTCTTTCCTTTGTGGAACCTTTAAAATAGGATTTTAAAATCAGACATCCACTCAGACTGGAGATGAGGATGTAAGTGAGGCTCTGAGGTTAGTGGTAACTCTACGTAGGACTAAGTCATTCCTAGATCACTATGGATTTGTTGGGATGAGTTTAGGGAGAGGGGCTTATTTTGAGTTATGGAGATGTGTGATGTAGCTAGAGAAAGAAAGTGTTTAGTACCATGAAACGGCGGGCTCTGGTTCCGACGCCAATCGGCATTCGAAGAGGATGGCTCCGGCGTCATCTTGTCTGATGACAGGTCTTTCAGTGAAACTAGGTTTCACTGGCTTACTGCTTCCTGAATCCCCTAAATTGAGGAAGGAACCTACGATCCGAAGGGTTAGTAATTGGCATTACTCTTCCACATTCAACATTCAACAACAACAACGAAAGACAAAAAGTCAAAATGTCGCAGCTTCTTCAGTTTCAGTTTACGCAACTTCCAAACACACGAAACGAATTATCAAAGACCCCGAAATTTTAGCGTCTAAGTCAAATACTATAGGATTCTTATCAAGTCTGCTTTCACTTGCTTCCTTTCTCGAGCAATTGTTTATTAAGTTTTACTAAATGTGGATTAAATAGTGTAAATCATTAACTAGAGATTATTATTCTTGTCATTGTCTTTTTTCCTAATTGCCTAAAGCAACAACTCATCCATGATACTGTCGAAACAAAATTAGCAATGCTCTTTTTTTAATATTATTGTATAAAAGGATATTTTGCTTATTAATATTTAAGGTAGGAAAGGATGAGGTTGAAATATAGAAATTTTTGTGGAGACTGCAGTTGTTGATTTAGGCAACAGGAAAGAAAAATATATTTCCTGACTGTTAAAATCAAAGTTTACAATGAAGAGCTGCAGGTATCGACGGACCGGCTAAAGCACGTGGTTATTAATGCACAGCTTCTATTGTAAATAGTACAGATCAATTATCAAATACAATATTACAGACTCTCTCGTTATTATTTGTGTTTATTAATAACATGAATTAAATTAAATTAACTGTCAAAGTGAAAGAGCAAGGCAAACTGAACTAGAGACGAAAAATCCGTCACTTGTAGGTTTCTACTATTCAGTGACGTGTACGACAGGAATTACGTATAGTAAAAGGTAATTTTATGTACAATACATATTAACGTAAATGAATTAAGGCAAAAGACTACGGAAATTAGACAGAATTGTTGTGTGATTGTGTTTCATGTTTCAGTGTATCAATTTTGTGTAGCTTTGCTGTCTTGATCATTAGGTTTTTTAGAAATTCAATAATCAACGGAGATGGAAGGCGGGAAATAGTCCAGAGTTTTCTCTGATGTCGACTAGTGTGTATGATTTACGAATTTCTTGTCAAGGAGTAACGTCTATCATTCCCAGCGATTACTCTCTCCTTGTGTAGGTACCCATTAATTACTTTCTTAATCATCCAATGATTTTGCATAGTACCCAACCCTGAATGGCCAAACAATTGGGAAATGGAAAACTTACTGTCAAAGTTGAGACTGATGGTAGCATTGCTTTCTCCTAGTTCGTTCTTGGCAGTGACTTTGTACTTGCCAGCATCTTCTACCGCCACATTTTTGATCTCTAGAGCTGCTATGTACAGTCCACCTTCTTTCTCTAGAATTAACTGCAAAGCCAGTGCAACTATTAAATACCTTTTCTCTAATAAAGATCCATCCACTAAAATACTCTGTAAAAACTCCATCTGCCTATTACATTAAAAAATTGGATGGATCTAGGGTTACCAGCTCTGAATTTACAGTCACGAAAGTTTACCTATTGAGCATTATAAGTACCTAGCTTATCCCAAAATATTATTCAATTTCTATTTTTTCCATTTTTAATATTCAAAAAAGTCCGCTTAGCGTTATGATATCAACACAGCGAAAGTATTTATACATAATTTCTTCTAGTACTTTTGAAAGGTTGTGAATTCCCAAAATCTAAGACTATATTTTAATTGAAACTGGTAACCCTAGATAAATAGATGTGAAATGTATGTGAAATGAGTGAATGAAAGAAAACCTACTTTATGTCTACTACTACTCGAAACTTGAGCCCCATCGTGGAACCATGTTACAGAGGGTTTAGGATCGGCTTTTATTTTACATTCAAAAAGTAGTCTACGACCGTCTTCTTCTTGGCGAATAATAGGTTTCTGAGCAAAACTAGGTGCAATTCCGTCAATTTGCCTGGAAAAGAATTTATTTTTATCACAATTGTAAATTCTGGTAATTAACTGAGAGACATTTGTGCGGTAGTAAAATCAATAATAGAGTTATTGTGCAGACATTGGCAGATTAGCAAGAAGAGAAAGCAAAAATGTTAGTAGAAGCGTTAGGATTTGCGTAGGGTGAGGTGAACAGGCTGGAAAGTAACATTTAAGACTTGTCACGCCTTTACAACTGACATAGCTAAAAGGAATTTCTTTAAGCATGAATATGAGGGTAAATAAATAGTTTTCCCACTACGAATCTTGCAACAATATCTGTCAAATCCAATGACGTAGTATAGCCGAGCCAAGTACACTCACACCAAGCAAATCAAATGTCAACTTTGCTCAAAGTGCATAGAGGGATAGCGGAAGTGATCCGCCCACGAATGACGAGCTGAACGCCGTAAATGTTAAACTTTCTGAGCTAATTGAGTGCGTCACACATAAATATTTTAACTTTCTATCTATGCATATTGCGAAAAATATTTCCAGCATTCCATTCATTTCTATCACAAACACATGATCAAGTTTTCTGCTTACACAAAAATTGCTAAACCTACAAAGAAGCACAATGTTTTTGATGATTCCCATAACTTTTTTTTGCATGACGGAAAGAAATCCTTAAAATACATAATGTGTGCGCTTAAATATACTTAAACCGAAATAGTATCCCCACTCAAAAAATATAGACCATAAATCTTGGTGGGTTTATAATGAGCTATATGCTAGTGCATCCTTATAATTTGCTTCTGTCTCACAACTAAATCTACATAATTATTTCGACTTCCTCGCTCCATTAATTTCACTTAACTACCTTTAGATTAGGTAGTAATTGCACCGTTAGTAGAGCCGCATTTTAACTCTTCCCCTTAATGTACCTAAATGGATTCTTCTCTACAGCAGCCCATTATTCTGCCAGATTGTTACGAGTGGGCCAAACCAATTCCCTTCACTCCTCACCTATATCCTTACTATTGTGCATACTTCATTATTTCCTGCTGTCAGCATTCAATTCTCTGAAACATTAGAAAAGACACTGTCCTACTCTACACTTCTTACGGCCTACACACTAAAAAAAATTAAAAGATACGATCATTAGCGTCGGAAAGACATAAAAGTTTACAACTCGTTTATGGCTAATAAAACAATCGACTCATGTGCATTTCCAACAAAAAATAAAGCGGAGGGAAGGAATGGAGAAAGTATGACTGTAGATATTCTCTCTGTCGTCTTTACTTTTGTGTCACTCATATATGTAGGAGCGAAATATTGTAGTACACCTTCAGAGTCATGTATCACCTAACAAAAGTACACCCACTAACTTCAGTCACGCTCCAGAGCCGAGTAGTCGAAGCCAAAAGCCATATAAGTTGTAGCTTTGTGAATGAAGACGACTCAAGACTGCAAGAATAATCACGTGAAAATTCACAAAAACTATTGCAATATATCATCTATGTCGTTCACAGATTGTAACTTCTTCTGCTTTACTTTTTACGAGGAAACCGTAAAATTTCTAGCTAAACTCGGGCAGGATGACAGCATTTCATTGCTGTTGAATAAATACATTCGTATGGGTATAGTAATTGTACAAATGTTATTGTCATAATTATACATCCATGTTTGCTCCATAATGGCTAAAACAGAAAAAGTTAATGAATTTTTTAATATCTCTTCACTCTTCATAAATATCTGCTATTCTATTCCAAAAAATAAAGTGAAAATATTTATATGCCCTGAATTCCTGATTTATTAAATCCTTAGTTTTTCGTTTTTATAACCTTATATTTTGTAAAAATTCCTGACTCCATTGGAATTTTAGCAAAACAGATATTTGAAAGTCGAAGCGTCATTTAATAAGTTTTACTATGTTTTAGGATAGGAAGAGTGCTGGGCCTCAGACAATGAAAAGTGCACGGACATTCCAAGGAATTGTTTGGTTGGCA